>JAQFWX010000005.1:1800000-2065235 GCA_027605045.1 Phallus indusiatus | reverse complement strand
AAAAAATAATGAAAAATAACTAGCAGAATCCAGTCAACCTATCTCAGCGTATAGGGAATGAGTAAAACTCACTAATTTATCATCACGATATAATAGAACAGATTGCGGTTGCTGTCCCCGGGTCCAATGACATGGACGTACGGCGTAGTCACTGCTGCGAGGTTCCAGTCTTCTTCTCCTGTGCGGGAGAGGAAGGAGGAGTGGGTAAGCTGCGCGGTGAGTGTGACGTAGTACTCGCGCCTGTAGCCCCAAATACATCAAATTTCTCTATATATTTATTGATCAACTCACCCACTGAAGTAGAAGAATTTTGGCCTACATCCGTCTCCACATCTGGAAGGGCGACATAGGATAGCTTTGGCATGAGTGGGGGATGCGTAGATGTAGTGTTCTCTGGAAGACATGACCCAACAATCCCCTGCACGCGACCGTTTTCTGTGGTTTGATTCGGGGACATTATAAGACGGCGTCGATGGGAAATTTGTGGAATATATTAAACAACAAAGGTGGACTGTCGACGAATGGGAGAGAGAGAAAGTACGTGACGGGGAAGATTTTGGTTTGCTTGTGAAAAGTCTTTTTTAAATCAATTACCTTATTCACTGCCATGTGATGTGAACAGGTATACACAGACCTGCGCAAGATGTTCTTGTCAAAGATCCGATAAGTGCCAAACCTAACAAAGGGGCGAAAATAGCGCAAATGCCATAGATCGCTTTGAATATTATTTTATCCCGATCGAATGAGGCATCAAGCCGCTCAAGTAATGCTAGAACTACAGTGAAATTAGTACATTGCCATAACTGTCAAAAGAAAAAAAAACTCTATACTCTACAGGTGAACCTTATCGTCCTACAACTAGTATCTCGCTGATGATGCAGATTAGCACTAACTATTTGCAAAAAGATGTTCGGGCCATTGAAAGATCGTCGTATCTAAATATATGTTTCCATATGCGGAGAAGGCATTTAGGGTTTAATCATATCTGGCACTTTCCTTAACTATAAAAGCTGACCAACTCTCGATCTATGTTTAAGTGATGTTGTTGCTACTCGGGTGCACTTCAGACTGAGCGCCGGGTTTATGAGATTTGTTCTCGGAAGGATAAGCCAAAGACGATGTCAAGAGCGCTGATTACGTCCGCGCGTCCCCTTTCGTGATGAGTAGATTGATAGCCTGTAAGTTTAACAGAAACTTAGGCTGCGACGAATGCAAACTTCGTTTATTTGCAATCCTTAGTCCATGAGCTTTTTACTTCTTTTTTACTGCCAAAATGTAAAGATCGTGATAGATGTTGGTGTTAGGTGGACGAGGTGAGATAGCCCTTCCTTTCTACCTGATCTATCAGACATTATTAACATCAATCAGATTGGTGATATCAATCATAATTCTGTTACCCACACAGCTTATAATAGGTGCGTGCCACATGGCGACAAACTTAATTTATGGGATGAAGCTTTAGCCGTATTTGATTTGGAATGTTGTGCGTTTGAATATAGGTCTGTATTCGCATAATTACGTTTCCGTTCCCGGCTTTTCAAATACCTGAATACTCTGCATAGAATCTGAGATAAATATAATTACACTTCAACGCGTTCTGGCTGCTCAAATCAAGTGAAGTATGCTGCGTCAAAGTACGTAAGTATGACCATCAAAGCGCAGCGACCACGACAACATACTGACTCCAAAATGTCCGCAAAGCTACGATTCGTAAACCCGTGCCAGGATGAAAATCTAGGCCCGTTCGGATTTGCCATTTACTAAATTTGACGTCGAAGTAAACCGAGGAAGACATCTCCCAGAAATGGTGGGCGGCGTGGGTGAATCAATATGAATTTGGAAGGTATAAGATGTAACATGGGAATCAAATCTTTAGAAACCAGCCAAATAAATAATTTTCTTTAGTTCGCATGAAAAGGAAAGAGAAAGAACAAAAAAAAAACAATGAAATCACGTGCAATTTTCCACGAAAAGTTTCTTTTGAAGGGCGAGCCGAATTCACGTGATCACAACTATGACCTTGTCCTCTCTCCAGGCTTTCTGTATTTCTGCGTTCATTTCATCGTCCTATGTAGGGGGACTGTATATTTCGCAGTCTGGAAGGGTATCATTCACCAAGAATCAAAAGACGTCTCGTGACAGAAATGACGATGCTGTTATTCGCGCACGACTGAAGGCCGTGTTTATCAGTACATGTCTGAGTTGCGGCGTCGTTTATTGGTGTATCTCCCGTGAAGAAAGCGTACGTCCTCATATTTCTATCAGGATTGCAACATATTCAAGTATAATTTTAGCTTACCTTTAATTCTACACTGAAAGCGTTAGGCTTTCTGTCGTCCAAAAACACTCTGAAAGCGCACCTATTAATACTCGTATTATATACTGGCCCATTCGTGGCGTTGTATTTATCCCAAGAACTTCCGTTCCAAAAAAATTGGACTTTTGAAGCCAATATATGGCCTACTTTCAAAACATGGATTGGGTTCAGAAACCATATTGCTGTACGATGCCAGTTCTTTCTTTTGGGCGACGATGGGTACTGATGATGGCGGTTGTAGGGCCCTGTCTCGGAAGAAATTGTTTTTAGAGCCTGTTTACTTTCCATCGCAAGGATGTCTCACAGAGGATGGTACGAAATGTTGTTTGCGACTCCTCTGTGGTTCGGTGGAGGTACGAGGACTTTCTGCTGGGACTTGATTATTTGAGTTTATTCTCAAACGCTGTCGTAGCCCACCTTCACAATGCATTTGAAATCTACAACAAATTGGGGCGAACACGTCTAGCACTGCAACGAGCCATTGCTATCGCCTGTTCGTTTTTAAACTAGTTTAAGATGTCATATGGCTCACCATGACGTAGTGATCCAATTTACATATACCACGCTGTTTGGAGCCTATGTTTCTTTTTTGTTCCTTAGAACAGGTACGTTATGTTGTATATTTATACAAGACTTTAAAGTTTCAACTATTCTTAGAATCTATTTTACCTTCCATTTCAGCCCATATTGTCGCTAATGTGATGGGCCTTCCAGCCCTCCCCACAGAGTTGAAAGAACACCCTGGGCATAAATTACGTATGGACATTTTGTTTCCGCAGTCCTTCTTTCTTTGACGTAAAATATTTTCAAGTGATCATAATTGGTTATGTCATCGGTATTGTAGGGTTTATTTCCGCACTTGGACCTTGGACCTCATGAAAATGTCCTCCCGAGCGGATCTACCAAGATCGATGAACCTTTTTATTAACCGAGAACTTTTTATTGATTATAAAATTCCAATCATAGTTGGGTTATACCCTATACATATCAACGTCGACGAATATAATATCTAACGAGATTACTTGCGAAATCGGGGTGTGTTAAATGAAAGTCTTCACTGGACTAGCCGATGTTCCCGTTCTGCCTGGACAAATCAAGCCTGGAATGGAAGTGATTATGGGGATTATCAAAGATGGTCCTCAAAATTCTCAAAGAAAATTTCCTGACCAGCAACGAGGTTTCGGTGTGTTTCACATTACTCGTTTGGACGGAGAGATATCACTTGGCAACGCCCACGAGGATGAATTGCCGGAAACGGGCCGTCTACAATAATCAACGGACAGCTGGAGGTCTTCTAGCGGGATTTTTGTAATTGCTTGCTTGAATTTTTCAGCGCAAACATGTTCTGCAGATCATTTGCGACTTTCTCTCTCTGTTAAAGGCCCGAAAAAAACGAGGCGTGTGACGGCGCCTAACTGCGGCTGGCCGTGGCCGCAGTTACGTAAGTGTTCCTCCTACCAGCAATACTTATACGCTCTGTCGACGTCAGAATTCACGCTTCCCAAGACATCCCCACAATCAATCGAGATGGAGGCTCCTGTGTCGCCCAGTCGCAGTCGCAGTCGCAGCCACCGCCATCGCGATCATGACGGCTTTGCTTCTGCGCCAGTTACGCCGACTTCTAGATCCCCGCCGCCAGCGTCACCACGTAGAACTTCCAGGGACAGAACGCCACAACCTCAATCTCAGCCCCAGCCACAACCACAATCATCGTCTAGACGTCCTTCTACTTCTTCTCGCCAGCAAGTACATGTACGTAGCAACTCCCAAAATCATTCACCACGTAGTGGCAGTACAAGTCGGGATGGAGAGCATCGTCATCGACCGACAACTTCCCGACGTCACACTACTCAAGTGGTTCCAATAATAGAAACCCGTGTGCGTGCGCTGCCGCCAATCCCTTCATCTCGCGAAAGGCATGAGGAGACCAGAAAGAGGTGAAAGCTCCAGCAAGTCTCGCCCAAAACGATCCCATTCAACGCCTGCAATTCCAGCTCAGAAGAAGGATGGCCATATTCTCATTCCTGTTCCCATACGCACGCACGATGCACAGACCCCGCTTTACGTCAAAGCACCAGCGGGCCAATCTGTAGACTTTGTGGTCAGTATTGTTTCGCTCCCGACGATGTTTATTCCGGTTACTCATGTACTCATGCGTCGCCGCAGTTTTCTCCTCCCAAAAGAAAGGGTTCATAGAAAGGTTATTAGACAATATAGAATGGGAGGACAAGACTCCTTTCGCGGACAAACCGTATCGGTACCAAAAACCTCCGACTTCACCCGTCTCACGTCCTTTCTACAAAAGGCTTTTATCCTGATTTCTTTGCTTTTGTATGGGCATGTTGTTGAAATCTATACGATACCCTATAGTTTGCTGTTGGCAAACCTCGTTTATTATGTGTATGTATTATCTCCTTCCCGTTTATTGTATGTTTAGTATGTGAAGGACCATTATCGAGAACATGTGATGTTTTTTTTGTTTTTAATTGTTTTTCGAACTCCCTTGAATTGATCAGGTTTATGAGAAATGTGATGCAAGAAGACGACTGCCGCCTAGAATCAGTTTGATTGCCACACTTGATGTGTGATGTGGCCGTGCCCAGGTATGTGCTGTTTTATTAGGAACGTTTTTATCAATTACTAAACGTCCGTGTCATCCTTGATTTTCCGAGATCATATTCTTCTTCTTGCTCCAACCGTCAACGAGAGATTCGCCAAGGACATACTTCTTGCAAAGGCTGTTCACCCCCTGAAACTGCATAGAATCACCAAACATTCACGCTATCTCGGCAGATCAAGGTGTACGAAATGTCATATACATTGCCTTGTTATCACATGTGCGTTGAACTAGTGACGATAATTGGGCAATATGAAACATGAAAGAAGTGACGGCAAAACCCTAAATTATGGACGAATGATGGATCCTTTCTTTCCAGCTCACATATTAGTAAATATAGGTCACATGCGGATGGTAATTAATCAAATTTGCTACACAGGCGGATATCAACATTTTTTTGCTCTAGTCAGACAAAGAAACACACAACGAGTGTAGACTCACGCGGGCAGGGTGACAATCGCTCTCGGACAACGTGTAAGGAGAAGTCCTTCGTTCATCTTGTTCGATCCACCCCTTCCAAGGTTAAAACTCGTGCCGCTGTATCCTCGTGGGTCTGCGCCTACTAACTCTTTGTCCAGCTTGGCCGGCTTAGGAAGGTGCTCGGATCTATTAGTAAAAGAAAGGGACCTCTAATAAGGTATAATTGCGACAACAAAAGCTTTTTGTCGGAGTATTTATGACCGCGCGATGTTGGACGACGGCGAAAGGAAAACTTTCGCAGACAGACTACCACGAGTGTAACTTACAACCTCTTCCAAAGTACCACAGCGGTGCGGCGCGCATTTCACTTTCAGAAAGAAACACATACGTTTTTTTAATACGGTGGTTTTTTCTCGTTTTTTCTATGTTTAGCGTGAAGCTAGGACTTCCCGGCCTTCGTGGCGTGCCATATTGTTGAATCGAGGGGTGGGCGTTATCCACGAGCCGGTAGAATTTCGTCGTTTTTGGAAACAAATGTCAGAATAGGAAATTTATCCTCACGAACGAATGTGATTATCTTCGCGTTTATGGCGTGGCAGTCACAGTACTCGTCGAAGAACTGCGCACGGAAAACACGCGGTTCTCGCATTGTTTCATGCAAATGTATTGCACTGCCAGTGGTAAGTCAAAATGTTCGGTTTTTGGGGTCCTCGTATGAAAAGAAGCCGTTTTAAACGGCAATTAGCTGCCTAGATGCTTCGGCGGCCCACCTTTTATCACCTTGGAGGCTTTTTGAACGAAAACCACTTGCAACATAAGCGGGACCGGCTCAACTAACGGCATTCGGTGAAGTTCCATTTACATTACAAACCCGAGGGAAAAAGCAAATAATTTACTCCTGACTCCGCAAGTGATAATCTGAGTGATCTCGCTCCATATAAATACACACTTCATGGCTCTCTGAGCCTTTTTACTATTCTTTCCCCACTCGGCTGAAGCCCGTCTACCTTGTGTATCGATTGAGTGTCGATCCCCTCCCCTTCCCCCTCCTCTCACCCTCACCCCTCTCACCTTTTCTTTCTCTTTCCACTTGTTGTTTGTGACGATGAAGCACGAAAAAATTATGAGATGGGTGGAAGAAAATGTGGACGCTCCGCCCCCACCTTCGAACCCTACTAGTCTTCCCGACGATTCAGCGTCGACTGTATATCCCGAGTCGTCCGTTTCCAATCCCAATGCTTCTCGATACACCGGAAGGCGCCACCGCTCTCCGTTTTCTTCGTCTCGAGCTACATACCCACCCGCCACCTATCTTGAGAGGAGACCTTCCTCAGCGCAGGCGCTTTATACTAGAGATCAACAGCCACCTATTCGAAGTAGACTTCATTCCGTCTCTGCTGATACTCGCTACGTGGCCCCTCAGCCACAACCACAACCATTTTTGTATGCGTATACGCATTCAAAATCTAACAATAATCCGACGTATTATGCCCCAGCGTCGGCGCACTATAATCGGGCCAGCAGTCCCACTCGTGCACCGTACGTCCCGGCACAACCGACCACAGGACCATACCGTGTTTCTCCAAGCCCAAGTCCACATAGGGTAGAATCGGTAATTCATTTTTCGCATCAAACAAAAATTGCAAGCTTCTGACAAAAAAACTCTTCTTTAGCGCTCGCATGATGGTGGTACTAGTACCAGACCGCAGTACACCACGTACGCAGCATATCATTCTACTCCTACTCTGGCTTTACAACCCCGATCCAGTACTCCAAAAAAACCACCATTGCTGCGCAGACTTTTTGGAAGTCTTGACTGGGGATTGGCGCCTGCGAGAGCTTCCAGCGGCCAGCACCAACAGCAACAACAGCAACAACAACAACAATTATTATCACAGCAACAAAGGAGCACTTCTCGTTCGTCATCTAAAACCGTCTCGCACTCTCGTTCATCCGATCGAGTCAACGCCAACGTTTTGACCTATAAACCGGCGTCGCGCAACCGGCTTCATTCTGCCGACAACATCGTATACGTTCGAGGATAAATCAACAAATCTCTTTTTTTACTGATCCATGACTATTATTTTTGTTTTTGTGGTTGTTACAATAAGCTCATATTATCTCCGTGGTTAAAAGGATATCATAGAGGAATTCACTTCACCGGTATAGGCCGGATTATTAGTAAAGGATAGGGATAAAACCCGGCTGGTATCCGAACGTTCGCCGTCGTCCATCCCTTTCCTCTTCCTATCTCTCTCGTTACTTTATTCTGTGTCACGAACAATTTTTTCATCGATCTCGAGTTGTCTTATCATCATGTCAAAGATTATGCAGCCATGCAGCATGCTAGTTTTGGTCCATGACTCCCTTTTCTTTCACGAATTGCACCGACGACTGTCCGCCGGCCCAATCGTTCACTAATTCTTTTCTTCAAATTCTTCTTCTACGACCAACTTGTACTTTAATCATAGTTGATAGGGGAGGATCATCTGGTATGGATCGTTGTAAACTAGCGTCCAAGAAAAATTGATTTTGTTATGCACGAGAATAGAACCTGACCAAAAAAAATGCTCCCGCCAGGTGTGCCCTCCGGGAAGGAAATGAAAATTGTGAAGTGCCGAGTTCTGTTTGCTTGAATCACATTGCTCATTACTTCATTCCGGGTATCCGGCTTGTATTACTTAGACCAAATGAAGCCTTTCATGGTCTTAGACAATCGGAATCACCTTTTGAGGCTGGTCCAGCTGCGTAGGCTTAAAAATCCGAAGGAGTAAACTGACAGTCTTCATCGGACTAATATCGGAGCCAGATAGGAAGTTTCGTGACCATCAGATATTGTCCCCAACTAGCAAAGAGATAAGATTTACCCTGGATATACAGCAAACGGCCGAGCGAATATTACTTGCTGAGTAGTGCAGTCAATCAACAATAGCAGGATCTTTCCAGGCCGCATATATTCATCGTTTTCCACATACACATGAGATCAGACCCTTTCATCCCTAATTCCGCCGACTAGTGATGAAAAAATAATACGAACGAAAGGTGGTGATTATGGCGGGTCAGAAAATCTTGTACATGGGTAGATCCGTTTGGTAAGCGTGGGCACTTGGTGTGCTGATAGGTCCTTCAACATAGATTATTTAAAGAGATTCTATAGGCTAAAGGAAGATTAGTATCCCATATAGAGAGTTTACGCTGTCAATATCATAGCATAAGAACCGAGGGATTGGAAGAAAGTACAAGGGGACAAGGGGACAATGCCTGTTTCGGAAGAAGATATGGGAGGCCCGTAACGCAATCAAATCAGAAAGATGCTAAAGAGCTCATTAAACATGAGGTCTTTCATAATGGCGGAACTCGGATAGCTTCCATTTCAGGTCAACGTAGCGATACGAATGTCACTCGCATCATTAGTAGTACCGCGAAACGCAAACTTGTGGAGGGTGAGCAAACTATTCTGCCAACTGCCTTTCACCTTACTATTAATCGAGGGCAAAGATTTTGTTGCTGATTTTTGTAAACTTGATGCGAGGCTTTCAGAATAAATGGGGGAATTATTTCACAACGTCTTACAAATAAGTCTGAAGAGGGGGCGTTGGAAGCCTATAAAGTTTGGACTGACAAAAGAAGTTGGAAACTCATTATGGACAGGGATTCTCAAGCAATCTTCCATAGAAAAGTTCTCCTTTTTCTCATAACCATTGTTCTTGCATGGATCTTAGCCGAAATGAGAAGATACCGGAGACAGAAGGAAGAAGAGACACCGGAGAGGAACCAGCCCCGGACTCACAAAGGCGGACCGCCCACGAGTGGAAACAATATATAAGGTATGATCTTTGACTTCCTTTTTTTTCGAGTTCCCAGTTTTAAGATCTTGTCAAGTGATTCTTCGGAAGTTTCTCCATTTGAATTCTTGGTTGCTTATGACCGGTGAAAGCGGCGGGGTCAATTTGTCATGAGAATTGGTAAGTGATCTCCTCCTTTATTTCAAAAATTACATAGAAGTTAATAAGCGGAATACTTGGAATAGTTGAATGCATTAGCCTTCTTTGTACTTGTACCGACTATAGGAATCCATTTATGAGAAAGACTGTATTCAGTGCTCACTAAAAATATTGACCGTGAGTAAGCTTCTTGGATAGTTACTTGCCTAAAAAGTACGGAAAATATGAAAGTCCGTCACGAAAGGAGAAGAGATAATAAAAACAATGCACACTGCGAATTTGTCGCAGTGAACTATAAAAAGCTGCACTTGAAGCGCGTAAGCAATATCTGAGTTTCAAAAATGTTGATTCCCGCGTCGTCAAGTCACAATATTGTCACGCAAACCGTATTTTTGTTTCGTGCAACACTCGCGACTAATTCACAGGTTCGTTCCGAAGAACAAAAAATGTCATTAATAACGGATCCAATACTCGGCGACTCCAACTCCCTCGGTGCTTCAGTGACCTCTCCTTCACTTTTCATGCCGCCCGGGCCTATGCAACCTATGCAACTTCACTTTCAAGATCCCGCCGCCTTCGATCCGGGATTGGTTGAAAGGCCGCAACTCGATCCGAATTCTCCTGAATTGTTCAAAAGCAACATTCACATAGCCCAGCAGCATGTTTTAAGGATCCAGCAGCTAGCTCAGAACGCTATCACAGCCATGTGGGTACCCATAATCATTCATCTTGTGAGAAAGTGGCGCGTTTGGAATATGCTGCTTTTCTCCAGAATACGGCATGGGATACTAATATAACCCCTCCTTTCTGTTTCACATATTTTGCACAAAAATAAACAAAAAGTGAACGCTCTTACATCCTAAATACCAATTATGCTATGCAAGCTTCCGGTAGTCCAGGGCTAACTCTTTATCTGAAATTGGACCAGAGATGCCACTCATTTGATTTTTATAGGAGATATAATTGCCCTTCGACACGCTATGGACGCTTTCACCGAGTTTCTTAAGGACACGGGCGTAGGATCTCTACCGCCACGACCGTATGATCCCGGCGCAATGCCTTCAGAAGCTCAGATGGTAGAAGAAATGACTAAGTCTGTTGAGGAACTCTTCGAGAAGCGGCAGCGGATGCAGGAAAACGCCAATGGTGTGGCGAGCTTGCTAGCAGCATCGGAACCTTGGGGAAAGAAGCCTTGAAATTGAAAAACTAATAAAGGAGGAGCGAATGGAAACTTCGGGAAGATAAGGATGATTCAGATAATTGTGCGTTGGAGTAGCGGGGGAGGAGAGTGTTTTTTTTGGTGGCTTTCACGGACCGATCTTGGCTTGTTGGTGATATGACATTGTGATGGGACGAAGCAGCCAGATATAGCCAAGGTTCGAAAGCCAGCGTTGTCTGGTCGTTTGCGAGTTCTTTCGTTCGTTCGGAAACGAATACTTTAGGTAGCTCCCAAAATAACAAGGGAAATCGGGAATAGGTTTTTGTGTTGAATGGTTCAAATGACCTGCCTGTTACGATCGACGTTCCCTTTTGTTCACGCAAATTGGCTGATCTCAGATTCGTGATTAGAAGCGCGCTTTATCTAATCAACCACCCTGGAGGCTTAAAAAAAGTTTTCCGAGAAAGGGAGCTGATGCGCTGCCCAGTAAATATTTATGTGTTGCCTATAGAACCTCCTAACCGTAAATGAATCAAATACTAATGTACTGAAATTCCCTCCAGGTGCTTCTCGATGAATCAGCGATTCTTAAGTAAATATCTAATAAATATTTATCAAATGGGGCGCTCCTTTGAATATTTGGATTTCAATTTCATGTTTTCGTCACTCTACTTTAGGTTTAATGTAAAAAAAAAGCACGGGCCCACAAGTAATATGTAAGACAGAGCAATTCCATTTGAAAGACCCTAAGGACCTAATAACACGTGCCGTCCAGGCTACCCTCTCATGTGACGAATCATCAAGACAACCTGCGACTAACGACCAAACCATCATCAATCTGGATCCTCTCGTTTGACTTTAAATTATATCATGATCTAGCCGTTGTAGTCTAGAGATGAGTCGACACTGGAGATTAGACAGCGCAGCTCGGCTCAAAGTTCCTTACATATTAATATGTACTAGCCGAAGAAACCGATCTAAGATCTCCTCTGCTTCGTTCGGCCTTCGGGTTCAAACGGACTGGATGTAAATAATGCATGTGCTGGCGTCATCCAAACGACATCTAGACACGTCAAATCCCTTCAAGGATCCGATAATGCAAACGAGTAGCCATTCTTGGTAATTCAATACAATGCCAAGAACCGCCAGAGGGAATGCTGCTTAAAAATACACAAGAGAGCTCTTCCCCATGCATCTGGTATTTTATGTACGATTCATTAGTCCAATTGTCCGCTCACCCTTATGTAAAAGCAAACTACACATCATTACTTCTATGATTAGCAGCGATTGGAAATGGCTCCCCGAAGCCAAATATCAGTCATTCTATTCGATGGCGGTTTTTCTGTCTCCCTGTTCGACGTCGGATGGCGAACGGGGTGTTATATTGCCGATGACAACACAATCAGCGCAATCAGTGGTAACAATACGAAAGGCTTTACATTGGAGGGGCCGGTTTAATGATGATGCCAGATTAAGTTATGTATCTGACTTATATAGGATCTGTTCAGTCTGGTGGGAGGTTTTCATCAGTAGCGGAAAACCGGAGAGTTTCGGCTAACATGAAGGCATTACCACGGAGAAGAAGTGGTTTAGTTTTTTATGGTTTACAAAAGAATATTGACGGAAGGTATATGGTACTCCACGTGGGTTCGGAGCTCTTGCGTCTCATTCGCTTCTACCATCCGACGGAATCAACCGAGCTGCTTCTTTCCCTTCTACGTCGACTGTGGACAACAATGATAGATCTGTACTGTGAGAGAGCTTGATATAGTGTCGCAGTGGTCAGATCGAGACCTTCTGTTAGAAAGATATGACAAGGTGTTTGGTGACATCTCTTGTTGGACTCGCAGCAATGCAGTATCCGATGTGTGCGGACGAAGAAAAGAAGTCGTCGAAAAAGAATCGAAGTGGATCTTTGTTGGGTGTGTTTTGGACGAGTTAAGAAAGGCGAATTTTCTAAACATGCTTTTGTGAACAGAAAAATAGTAGTGTGAACACGATGCAGCGTAACCAGAGAGTGTATGTCTAATTTGAATAAAATAAATTAATATAATGTATATAATTCATTTGAGTCGAAACAATGCCATTCTCACTTACCATTTTATTATATATAATATCAAAAAAGGAAGCAAGGCAAGTACAGCCACGACAACACACCATTGGACCCAAATTTCATAACCCACAGCTCCGGCTTCCCGGCTGCGGAGTCGGAGTTTGAAACGTTTCGTAAACGCTTCGGGCGTTATATCAGTGTTACAAAAGGCTGCTATTCTCCAGAACCCGAAGGTTTTTGTGTCCTGGAGAAGACTCGAAAATCATAACTAACCTTCCGAGGACTTATTTGGGTTCAGTATGAGCGTGCCAAAGCCATACTGCAGGCTCATTCTCGCTCGTGGATCGATCTTGGACACACTCTTTCTATACGACAATCCCCGGCGACCCGCTTATGCGACCACGACAGAAGGCCATGTTACCATGCTGTGGTCTATTAATCCCCGGGCAAACTCCTCGAAATTGCGCGAATCAATTGGGTCGGTGATGCTGAGAGTGGAAATCGTAGCACTGTGCTTGTGAACGGTCAGACGATGCTAGTGGATAATGTCCTACAAACATCCAAGAGCTTTTTCAGAAGCGAGTAAGTGAATCTCGATAGACTGCTCTTTTAGTAACATGATTGTCTTATCAAGCTGAAAGGACAAAACATTTCGTCGCCGGAACAAAGCGTTGTAAATGGAAAAAGACGACACAAGTACTCAGTGGCTCGTCTGGGCGGCTGTGCGTTGGTGCATGGCAATGCGAGGAGCTGCAGTCATCGCACAGTACGACAAGTACAGCCACATCGGGTTCACCACTCGCAATTTTCTACCCCTCACAAGAAAGCCTCTTCAAACCCGAGCTCACCGTCTATCCGGACGGTTCCACAATTGTCGATCATTTATTATTAACGGCCATCCTCATCTCTGCTCAACGGCAGGAATGGCGTGTCGCGCAGAGCGCTTTATCGCATGTTGCGTTGGAAGCGAGTCTTAAAACTGAAATGCGAGGGTTATCACCAAGTTACCCTCAACCGCCTCCGAGCTCGCGCCATCGATCCACCACTGCATCATCACGCATTCGACGCCCACAAAGTGCCGGCACGGTTCGTGCACGACGGACGCCTCCCACAGCTGACCCCCCTCCATATACCAGTATAGACGACAATGGTTTTAATATTCGCCATCGATCATAGTATGTAACACTTAATTATTGCATTTGTGTTTTTGTTTTCTTTGTCTCTCCCCCTGTCTCTCTCTATCTTTGTTGTTGTTTGTCTCTCTTGTTCATGTGGAGAAACCTCACTCTTACCAGTATTATTGCTTTTGTTGTACGACTAGCTATAACCATAATGAAATGGCATGCTACTAATGTTTTTTTACTCTACACACCATATGTCGATTTCCTCTTTTTACGTACTACTCCATATATACAATAGGCTTATGCAGAGGACATTATTAAACTTCTTTGCGTGGAGAGGGATATGAACGGACTATATTAGGAGGACTACGACATCAACGGACTTCTTGGAGCCTAATTTAATAATTTGCAAATTCATATCCTGCGACGATGGTCAGAAGAAAAAGCCAATGTGCCAAACCCATTCCTTGTTTTGCCATTATGCACATGGTCTCGACTCAGGCTAGTTTGTTACCGAAGATACTCCAAGCCAAGGACCGACACTCCAAATTACTTAAAAATAAAATCTTTCCTTCCATCTCCGATAAGCGCGGCTGGTTAAAAGTATAAGAAACCCCCAAGTCAGATTTTGACCGTGCTTCTTGGTCAAAATGGTGTTCGACAAAAAAAAAGCTCCAAGACCGTGTTGATCACATGGTAAAGAAGAACCATCGATCTTATAATGCCCAAAAAGATGCGAACAGAACCGAGTAGTGGATGATCCCAACAACCATCGGTTGTGATCCGTGTCGAAAACGCGAACCAATATAAAAATATGAGGTTTGGTGGGTTTATGTTTATGCCTCGTTGCCCCGCCGCCGCCCTCTAATCTCAAGCGATATACTCGAATTTTGCGTTTGGTCCCAGATAGACACGCACACCACCCATTCAGATGACATATCGGAGATCGCCGCAGCTTCCTTGACTGATTGGAGAATCGCGACTGTTCTATTGTATCCGAGGCATGGAGAGCCAATAGAGGGCTCTGAGAGGGTGTGTGTTCGGGTAAAGCGAGTACGTGGTAAATGCAGCAGAGTCAATCAAAATTTTCGAAGCTTCTTTTTAATAGAAGGGGCCTCAAAATCTCGTCATATCCATATGAGAAGAATATGCACATTTGGGTTGTGGTGACGGTGGCTTCTTAAATGGGTGTTTTTGGAAACGAGAAACTTTATTCAGGATTATGACACCGGATAAGGATGTTTGCCCTCGTGTTTAATCATTATCGTTGGCTTGCTCTTTTGTGTGATGATGAGGCGACTAGCCAGTATGTTATTTGGAAAGGAGACTTCGGCGTGATGAGAACAGTCAAATAAAACGTTCAGCGAGGTGATGGACAGATTATTATATAAACAACGTTGATGTCGGCTATTATTGGGATGACCGATTCCAATGCAAGGACAAGGGAAAGGAAAAAAAGGAGTGCGAAGTATTAGAAGTTGGATTAGAAGTAGAAGTACTACTAGTACAAAGGACAAGGGACCATAGCTCTTCGGGAAAACCAGAGGCTAACTGTATTGACTAATACCAAACGTAAATAAAATCAAAGGATAAGCTTCCTTTGGATAGGATCATCATATTTCCTCTTCCTTCGCAGTCAACATTGATTGGGAGTACAAAAAATGCTCCCGGCGAAATTTTCCTGACGTTTACTTTGTACAATCTTAGACAAGATGCCGATCCTTAATGCTGATGGTGAGCTCTGGACATGTGAGCAGAAAAATGATGCATGAGTACGTGGAATATCACGAAAATATTATATATTCAAATTCGCAATGTGCAGTGACTGCGGTTATACAGTTCGACATCACGTCATGTCATCCTTCTTTGTGGCTTGCTAATTGAACCATTGCTTCGTCATATAACAATACCTTCGATATTTGCACAAAATATGTAGAGAGACTGATCTGAGATTGCGGGTTTTTGGAAAGCGTAGTGACAGGTGGTGACGTGTTTCTCGCGGCAGACGGCTAGCTGACGAAGCTTGCTTACGTCACGACACCCTACCAGCCCAGCGGCCTCCCTCATGCATCCGAGTGTTGTTCAACTGGCGAATGAACACTAGGATTAACTATTACTCTAGGAGAGTGGGCTCTTTGCGCTTTTTCCATTCTAATACGCGTAATCCTTCATTATCTCTGAAGCAAAAGGCCGCTCAGCCTTTGCCAGCAGCTCCTCTTTCTTCAGGGTCAGACACTGCAGCTGGACAGTCAAATCCGCAACAAAATGATCGGGAAACGATAAACACAGGTCTGTATCCGATAAATATACGTACTTTTATACTGACAGGAGCTTTTTTTCAGTACGACGAAACCAACTGGGTGTCCAACTCCTGTCGCCCAAATTGCATTCGCAAGTATTTAAAGATGCGACATTTCCCGCGCCGCCAGACGTTTATGTCCAAATCGCGAAAAAGCATCTCACTAAACATAGCTTGGATCCAGCTCAGTCATCTACCCACCCACCCGTCTCATTCACCTTACCACCTTTGGAAGGAAATGATCTTGATTCCCACTTCTACGCTATAGGCTCGAAAGTAGCCGAACCCTATCTCTCACAATCAAAAAAACTGGCATCTCTGACTCTGCCTCCGCCACCAGAAGATTGGGTGATTCAATCGGGGTGGACCAAGTACTGGTTAGGAGATGATGGCTTGCACGAATCAATCGACTATCCTAATGAAGAAATGCTGGTTTTCGATGTAGAAACATTACCAAATGAAAGTCCATATGCTGTTATGGCCTGTGCTGCCTCGCCTACCGCGTGGTATGTCTGGATATCACCCTGGCTTATGAAGGAAACAACAGAGATCGAACAATTGATACCGCTTGGGAACCCTTCGACATCGCGTATTGTAGTCGGGCATAATGTTGCTTATGATCGTGCGAGGACATTGGAAGAATACCATATCCAACGAACTGGTACTAGGTGGCTGGATACCATGGCGCTGCATGTCGCGGTTAACGGAGTTTCGTCTCATCAGCGTTCTGCATGGAGCAAATACCGAAAACAAAAGCAAACCAGCAAGGCGATGAAGGACGAGGCTGTTGATTCGGTGCTGGGACTAATCAATGAACTCAAAGAGAGTCTTGAAGGGAAAAAAACGCAAAAAGAAGGCTAGATCTGGAGGCACAACTGGCCGATTTATCTGAATCGCTACCTTCACTACAAGCTATCGCGGACGTCGGATTAGAAGCCCCGTGGGAAGGAGATCACAATGGTCAACGGTGGGAAGAGCTAACGGCCGTCAACTCTCTTGCTGAGGTTGCCCGATTACATTGTGGCATCGAAGTTGACAAGACTATACGCGACGATTTCATGACTGCATCTCCTGAATCTATTCTATCCGACATCTCGTCATATCTCACCTACTGCGCAAAAGATGTCGCTGTGACGCATCAGGTGTTCCGCAAGATTCTTCCTGCGTTTTTGGAGAAGTGTCCCAATCCGGTCAGTTTTGCGGGTGTTTGCAGTATGGGTAGCAGTTTTCTTCCTGTGGATGAAAACTGGGAGAAGTACCTGGAAGCTGCTGAAGGAAAATACCAAGCACTGGAGGTCAAAGTCACCAATGCTCTGAAGAGTATGGCGGAGAGCGCTCGACACCTTGCTACAGGGGACAAGTGGAAAGAAGACGTCTGGCTTCAGCAACTTGACTGGACTCCAAAAACGATTCGAAGTGGCAAAGGTCAAGGTGATTACGAAGAAGAGCTCGCAGCTCTCGAGTCTGCGTTGCCATCACCTCGTGTCTTCGATTGCTTCAGTAAAAAGCCACGGCTTATACCCAAATTCATGAACGATTTGAAGATCCTTGGTGTCTCGCATCCTTACGTCAGACATAACATTCTACCCTACCTCTTGCGATTGCAAATTCATGACCAACCCGTCTGGCATACTCGCCAATACGGCTGGCACTCCTACGTGGACGACCCGAATCTTCCGTTTTCTGAACGCATTATCTCACCGCAGAGAGCACGTCTCAAGAGTCTTTTTGATCGTACGCACGCTTTCAAACATTACAAGACTGGTGTTCTCTCGCGGCCTAGAGGCGAAAGCATGGGCTTATGGCTCAAGCTTGTTTCTGAAGAAAATGACAAAGAAGCTGTTGAACCTATGAGAGTACTGGCTGTGAAGATGTTCCGTATGTACGATCCCATATCCGCGAAACGGAAAGATTGGGAGCCCTGGATGAAGTTTTTGGAATGGACACCTGTGGTACCCGGAAGTACCGAGATTCTCGGCGAAGCGGGAGGACGAGCGGAATTTGTTCCCAGCTGGTATTGGCAATTAGGCAAGGCTTCGAGACGAACATCCGCCGATAATCTCGAAATTTCAGTGCGCAGTCGTGTTGCTCCTCTCCTATTTCGTCTGAAATGGCAAGGGTGGCCGCTCGTCTTCTCACGTGATCATGGATGGACATTCAGAGTGGCTCGAGAAGCTTTGAATGACGGCACTTTTAAGACGCGTCAGAAAGAACTGTCATTTAAACACGCTGATGACCAGACTCTCCGAGAAGCTAGTGAAGACGAAGGCCAATTTGCGTTCTTTAAATTACCCCATAAAGACGGCGAAGATGCCAATGTAGGCAGTCCGCTTGGCAAGACTTTTATCAAGTTTGCTGCCGACGGGACTCTCAGTAGCCCGGAACCAATTGCTGGAGAAGCTCTAGAAGTCAATGCCCAATGCAGTTATTGGATCAGCGCACGCGACCGCATTATGAAGCAGATGGTTGTGTGGGACAAATACGGTCGACAGGGGCTGCAATCTCTGGCCGCTCCAGGTGGTGGTGGCAAGTGGGGTATGATTTTGCCTCAAGTTATCACAATGGGTACCGTAACTCGACGAGCAATTGAAAAAACTTGGCTTACAGCTTCGAATGCCAAGGAAAATAGGGTTGGTTCAGAGCTCAAAGCCATGGTGCGCGCTCCAGAAGGATATGCCATCATCGGAGCTGATGTCGATTCGGAAGAACTTTGGATATCGAGTTGCATGGGCGACGCTCAGTTTGGTTTGCATGGTGCGACTGCTATTGGTTGGATGACGCTGGAGGGTACGAAGAAGGCCGGTACTGATTTGCATTCGAAGACCGCTAGTATACTTGGGATTACACGTGATCAGGCCAAGGTGTTCAATTATTCGCGAATTTATGGCGCCGGGATGAAGCATGATGTTACTCTTATTGCAGAGCAATGCATCGATGTTACCGGAACAAGCTCAAGACCTTGCGGAACGGCTCTACGCTTCGACTAAAGGTAGAAACACCCATCGTCCCGATCTTTTCGGTCACAAATTCTGGTACGGTGGAACGGAGAGTTTTGTGTTTAACAAACTCGAGCAAATAGCCATCTCCGATGAGCCTAAAACACCTGTTCTAGACTGTGGTGTTACCTTTGCGCTCTCAAAGCAGTATCTTCCGGAGAAGTTCGGCGCCGACTATCTTCCATCACGTATCAACTGGGCCGTTCAATCCTCTGGTGTTGACTACCTTCATCTTCTCATTGTGTCTATGGAACATCTTATCAAAGAGTATGACATTCAAGCTCGATATCTCATTTCAGTGCACGATGAATTGCGTTATCTGGTTAAGGACGAGGACAAGTATCGAGCTGTATTAGCCCTGCAAATTGCCAATCTTTGGACACGGTCGATCTTCGCATATCGTCTTGGGATGGACGATCTGCCCCAAAGCGTTGCCTTCTTCAGTGCTGTTGATGTGGACAGGGTTCTCCGTAAAGAAGTGGACATGCCATGTGTTACGCCTAGTCAGCCGAACCCTATTCCTCCTGGCGAAAGTCTCGACATCGTGGCAGTGTTGGAAAAAACTAATGGGGGATCGTTATGGAAATGCGGTTCGCCTATGGCAGAGTGGGTGAACCGTGAGGGTCCTATTGACGTTCCAGGCTACACGGCGCCAGACTTCCTCATTCACCGAGCTTCGGATGCAAAGTGGCTGAAAGCACAGTCCACGAGTTCCATTGATGAAATTAAGCTTCTGGCTGATCTGGGACGTGATATGAAAATATTGAAAAACAAGAAATCGACAGCCAGAGCGCCGAAAACTCGAAAAGCGAAGGCGGCGAGTTCCCTTGAAGAATCAACAACTGCGCCGGCATCGCAGTTAAAATCCAAAAATTCCCAGCAGCGGTTTTATAAATCTTCTGGTTTATTATCCGTTGATACTTGGGATGGGGACGAGTGAAAAAGTGTCTTATGCCCACCCTCGCTGCCATTACCCATTCCTCATTCCATCTCCCGGACTCGAGGATATCAAGATGTCTAACTTATTTCTCTTGTTAGTAGGTCCCTTGTTCATAGTTTGTTCAGACCATGCGGCTTATCATTGGTTTACATAAATCAACTCATTTTAGTCGACGAATGACTACTCTAGACATATTTGCCGTTTCATCTCCCCCACCGTCTACCGCGTGTCTACTTGTAAATTCGACTAACGTCAGTCTTCTCTTGTCATCTGTTTCCAACTCAGGGTACTAACTTAAGAGGGGTAGTTCCGGAGATTGATGATACATGAAGATTTTCACTGGTCCACATTTCATTGAACCTAGTACAGTAAACCATTCGCTTGCTCAGTATCCTCCAGAGTCAAGCCCCTTAATCATACATCGTGTACACACCCTATTTTACATCATGCATAATTCGGAGAGAAAGTGGTGAGAGGCTTTGACTGTTGTGTTTTACCGTCCAATATAATCTGCGTATATATAGCTCGTTTAAAGCCTCAGCGGTCTCCAGCAACTCCAGCAGCTTGTAGTTCTTCTATCAGATTTGGTCGCAATATGTTATTCACTACTTTGTTCAAGCTACAGCTCCAAGTACTTGTCGCTGGTTTCTATCATATCGCAATGGCGTCTATCTCTCATCCCGGTCCGTAAACTCCACTGCTTCTCTCAGGTCTCACCCATGCTGATGACCTTGTTAGGCACCATTCGAGGTTGCGAGGATGCAACTTTGATCACCAGGTCTACGCATCCTTTCAATGGCGCCGACATCGCCCACTCCACCTATCACTGTTCTCCAGGTAATCGTGTGCGGCAAGAGTATCCATACCAGAGTGATAACGATACTGTCGCCCAGAATACTTGCGAGTCGCCTTGTACGTATTGAATCTCCCTACTATCGATTTTCTAATTGTTATGTGTAGGTAACATTCAGTGTAATCACAAGGAGGGCATTCTCCCACCTATCTATGACGACTGCATGATCATCCTTAATTCCGTCCTTCTCCTGCCCTATACGGATTCTGATGATATACATGAGACCTTTGTCCTTAATGGTAACGATATGCGAGTACTCTCGTATGAAACATGCGAAGTTTTCCTTGAGAACCATGGAACCGTACCATTACAGTTTTGTTACTCGACGTTGGTAGGTTTTTTTTCTTTTGAACAACCAAGTGCATTTGATATACTTGAGCCATCAAATTTTCGCCAGGTTGGACATGTATTGGAAGCTGAAAGCAGTTGTTTCCCTCCGGTGCAACCCTTCTATCCTGAGGGCGTTTGCAAATCTGCTGATTCCTCTTGGAGGGTTGGGTAAGTGGGTCTTCGTTGTATACTTTACACGTTTACATGAAACTTTTGATTCAGCGTCGCCCATTCTTAATACAAACCCTGAACTTGATCTTGGGAAATGTCCCGCTATGCTAACCAGAGCTGAAACCAACGGCGCGTGAAAATGATTGGATGGTTGATTTCTTTTTTGTTACTCATCCTTGCTTCTTTCCTATTGTCCACATCGATTTTTCTTGGGAATAATAAAAACTGATCTCTCATTCTATGTCTCTGGTGGTCAATTTTTCACAGTCCTTATATCCCTGCCAGCATTATCAAGCCAAATGCAACTTGGTCCATGTATAAAAATGACATATTAACATTACGGTGGACAGTTGTCCGGTTTCGGTCTTCGCCGCCCACGCACCTCGGGTAAACTGAGTCTATATGTACTTCCAAATTTGAATGGGATCTGCACGTCTTCTCTCATCAATGTATCAGGTGGGCGGAACAATGTATATCTCCCAGCATGACAACGTGCACGTTATATTTAAATATCAAGCCAGCCAGCGGGGGAGAAATGTCCCACAGATTTTCACTAGTTATAAGCCACCTATGCTGCTTTTGGAAATATTACCCCTTTCCGGCCAAGTAAGGATAGGATCGTAAGCTTCGAATTCTCTTTACTTCCTCGGGTTAAGGAATTTTTTCTCCGGATTCGATGTACTACGGAAATGGAAGAAAATTAATCAAGTGATGAGTTCTTCATAGTTGGGATCAGAGTTCGTCGTCCTAGTGTATTTTTTGTTTTGGATGGAGCGCGCGGTTTGTTTATTTTTAAATAAATTCCGTCCCGATCAGAAAATACGGTTTTTTCTTTTTTTTTGCGTGGTATTAGAGCAAGTACATTTTTGACTATTGTACACATGTTGCGATTATTAGCGGGTCAAAAGGGGTTCGAAGGAACTTATGTATGATGCCCGGTTTGATTATTGTTTCAATTATTAAAAGTCCAGAACTAGTTAAGGATGAAGCGAAGGTCCACAAGAGGAAACTGTAAACAGAATAGAAGCGCGAATGAACAAAGTTGGCCCCAAACGTGAAACAATGGAACGCTCAAGTGGTAGTATGTAACTTCCACGTTATTGGTGCGAATTTCTCTTCCGCGACGTTGCAACGTGTCAAACCAGCAAATGTGGTACGACCCTTGAGGTAATCGATTTTCCGTCCACAGTTTGACTCTGTTTCGGACGTCGACTGGTCAGTTGGGTGATAATCATATGAGTTTCCACGGAGGGGTACATGCAGAATGTCGGGAGCTTGAATTAGAGAGGAGGGGAGCACGGGAGGATTGGTCTCTGGGAAGTCGACGCCCGAGGGTAGGGTGTTATAAACGGTGTTAGGAAGATCGAGGTCATCTCCAATTGAAGAGCTAATAGGAGCATGTAGTGTTGAATGTATGGCGTCTAAGATATCCAAAATCGAGACGAAAGGGGAGTTAGAGACGATAACTGAGATTGGCGTTGTTGTTGGGAGAATGATGCGTAATTGTTTGAGGGATGTTTCCGTGGCTGGTATGGATTTGAGACGTCTGAGAGATATTCCTGCTGTGCATGCTGTGTTTCCGAGGATTATTTTCGAGGGCGGATCCTTGAAGTCATAATAGAGCGGAGAGAGCCCCTCGTCACCGTGGCTGGGGCTCAGGCTGAGACTAGGGCTTTCCGGATCTGTTTCGGTAGTAATGTCGGTCGATGATTTTGGTCTGAGAATCTCATGTATTTGTTGTTGGGCTTGAAAGAGGATATTGGGGTGCGGTGTAAGGGGAGTCAGTTGGCCATCTATATCTGATGATTTCCAGCGTTAGTGAGCGTTTGATTGAGCCATGGACCATCATTGAGCAAGCATTTGGGCTTACACTGTCTCTCTGGGGCAGACGGCAAGGGAGGTAGGGGTATAGGCCTGATACGAGGCGTGTGGGGTGTATTAGGATTCATGTCTTTATGGGATCTACATGTGAAGGAAGGAAGCCTGCATGTTGAATAATATATGCGAAGCGGGAGGTTCGAGACACCGATCGGGAGGCGCAGGCGGAAAAGACGGACGGACTTGGGGAACAGCAAGGTCAGATAAACTGCTTATAAAAAAATGTTGAGTGTGGGGACAATAGTAATTGGCTGTTGTTGATGGGTCGATTATTATTATTGTGCCGGTCCGACTGCTTTTTATGTGATTTGGTAATAGTGCTGCGTGAGTGACAGCTAAAAGGAGAGATGTAATCCGACGGCACCTTCGAAACAAAATATGTGGATCCGTGAAACGAGGACTCTGGGATGAGCCTCCCTCCTGACATGATATCGCTAAGATGGGTGATGCAGCGATTCACCCGAAAAAAAAAAACGGCGCCTAGTGGGCTCGTGATCTCCTATCACCAGAATAATATGACATAGTGTTTAAAAACAAGCGATTTCCGGTCAAAGCTTAGCAGCGGAGGTCATGAATTCAAAAAAAGGCATCATTTGTTTTGCACTTGGACAGGCCGGTGCAAGCTTGTTCCGGAGAAGCATCAAAGCATGCAATTACCGGAAAATCAGGCTCAGTTCCTCATTCGCCAGCGCTTCATCCTTTTTTTTTGATATGTCGTATTTGTATTACATATATCCATGGTTCTGTGCTTCCTCTTTGTTTTGGATGTCATCTGTTGGGGCTAGATCCAGACACAATACGAAGCGAATGACAGGCTGGACAATTAATTTATGACACTAATATAGATCATAATAAATGTTCCTAGCTTCAGGATCTTTTCGTGCCAATCTGCGGCGATCCACACAATCAGAACTGGAATGGTCGCCTGCGATTGGCAGATAGAGTTACTCTGCTATTCATTCGCAAATCGGCCGGACATGATTCTTCGAAGAAAAGCCTGCGGCTGAGGCTAGTGCGGATCCCTTTCCGTCGTTTTCATAACACCGAGACAAATGGCTCGGTTTAGTCACAAACCCATAAACTAATTATTCACAGGCGCACAGTGTTTGAAAATATTTTGCATGATTTTAGCGATGCTAATACGTTATACAGAATATTAGTGGAAGCTGATATGATATAGGTACTAGTATACATCAAAGAGTTCTGATAACAGTGAATATGCCGCTCTGAATCGTAGATGAAGCATAAAAACATACATAAAATGTTCTGTCCAGTGAGACTTTTGCCGGTCAGCCGCCTACAGACGAGTGCATGACGTCGATAACTATTGTGAAATACCAGGGTGTCAAGGTAACATTGAATTTCCGGTGTTGAATAAAACTCTTGTGAGATTTTTGAGGCTGAAACAGGGGGCTATGTGAGGTGATTCGGGAGAGGGAAGGGAAGGCAATGAGATTGGTCTTAGCCGTGGAGGCGATGGAGGAGTATCGTAAGGCATTATGGAAGTAGTGGTGCATGTCGAATATACTAAAGATGTGGATGCTGAGTAAGAATTACAGATGAAACTGAGGCGAGGGGACATTGTTATTTGAGTCTCGTTATAATTTACGGGTTAAGTTTATATCTTTAATTTGAACGCCAGGGCTAAGCTTGTGCGAATCATACCGTTTCGAGCGCATGTAGCTGTTCCTGGCTTTCACCATGGATTACTAGTGCTGTGTGTCATCGATCATCATCCGTGGCTTTCTAACGCCGAGCCCATTGACTAGCTCACTTCCTTCAAAGTTGGGTATACAGTTTTACCTTTCGTATATAGTTGTATCAGCAACCTAGTAAATGATTATTGGGCTAAGTTCTTCCTGTTTGAATGCGTTAATTAGTAGTACGATCATCTCTCAGTAAATAAAATTAATTTACCGCCGGTCAGAACGAGCCTGCCAGTGCTGAGTGATGTATGTGGATCTCATAGCAATTTTGATACCGGCGGCCGTGGCATCGTACAAATTTGTTATTAATAATTCGTAGTTGAGACAATCAACGAATCAGTATCAACCAGACATTCGGCCACAATGTTTTGGTATCAGTCCCAGTTCTGGAGTGGTTTGTGAGAAAGACACGAGCATGGAAGTTTTTGAGATTTCCGAGAGCAGGAGTAGAGACGAGTTATTCGTACCATGATTGGATCATTCGGATGGCTCTATATTCATATTCACAGACATGGCTTTCGGACGTACTGAGATCCCAGATTTAAGTATCATGAAGCGGTATAGGTTTCTCACAACAATAGAAAAACAAGCGAAGGTATTGCGAATTCCAAAACTAATTTACGGTCACGGCATACATAATATCAGGTCTCCCATGTCAGCATCGTACACATCCCTTCAACCCTCATATTCACAGTCCGAATGGTGATTCTCTTGACAGCGTATTTACGATATCGGAAAAATCACCAGAACTTTCTGTGAATATGAGATTCTTCAAATTTTTCCTCATTTTACAATTCAATAATCGTTTCAACAAAAACATCGGTATCGCTTGGTAGTTTATCAGCTTCCTGGTCGAAAAGAAAAGAATAAAATTATATACCTAAAACGTTGAGAAGCATGTTGAAAGCAATAGGCCGGCGAGACGCCGTCTACGCTTGAAACATGACGACGACATTGTTCGCCTCCCCTGACCTTTCCGCGGCATTGAACAGAGACGACCACGCCAACTCCTGAGCAAGACGATCTTGAGCTACAAGGACTATGCGAAGTGAAGGCAGGGAATTTAATATCCGGCTCCGGTGTCGTTCGACATGAGGATTGACAAGTGTCCTTTCCGACAGCGGGACACTGATGTTGCTGTTGATGCTGTTGGTAACACTGTTGAGACAAATGGAGATGACAGTACGCGAAAGATGGTGCGGCATTGTCTCTAGGTTTGACCATCTTTCCGCATCTTGTGCCTTTTTTTGTCATGCCGGAGCATTGAACTGACGTACTGTGTGTAACGTCTATTCGGATTTTCACGCTTGGTCCATTGGGAACTGTGTGGGTATGACCTGAAGAACTGAACTGGGCATTTTCTGCCCCTTGCGTTCTTTTATGAATATGGCAGAAGAAATCGGAAGGAATGTGGGAGGTATGAAAATAATCGTGATCGTTTTGTATCTTGACGAATATGCTACAACGCGTTCCGGCTTTTGTGACCGCGCAGCATTGGACAATATTTTGTCCGGGAAAATTTGAGAAAGATGACGAATTAAATGAAGGGGAATGATTGTGATCTGGGAGATTGGTTTGACAACCTGTTGAAACGTACTCAATAGGTGGTTTCCGTTCCCCTTCCCTTTGTTCTCATTCGTTTCTTTTTCTTGCCGATCTTGATCATGACGCGGGAAAGGGCAGTCGTTATAGGGATGAGGGGTTTGAGTCACACGATCTAAGAATTCGACTGTTGGATTTGGCTTCGAATTCGGACTGGAGCTCGGATTTGAAGATGACGGTAATTTGCATTCTGAAGGAGGCTGATTATGCAAGTCAGGCGGACTTGCGGAATCCAGAACTGATGAAATTCCATGTGCTGCTCCAAGATGAGCATTGTCAGTGTTCTTTGAGGTTTCTTGAGGCCTATCATCTGCTAGTGGACCTTCGGACTGACTAGCTTCCGGAGGAAGTGTAACTGCGGGTTGTATGGGATGATCAGCGGGAGGAACGGGGTTACCATCAGTCCCCTGTTTCTTGTCAAGAATATTCTCACTGAGTATATATGATCAATGATATTATCAAAACGAAAAGTGTCTCATTTCGTCGACACATACTTTGCTCCCAAATTCGGGTCAGGATCGTGGTCGTTACCGTCATTTGAAGGATCAATCGAACGCCTTGCCCTACGCTTTTTTTGGAAGATTTTTGATTTAAGAATATCAAACCGGGTCATGCTTGGGAGGGATTATTTTGAGGAAACGCGATTGGGTGTATTTCCTGAATGGGACGGGCTTCCCAACATTTGTTCAGAGTATTTTGCTTCCGTCTTTCGTTTACATAATTAGAGGTGTGCGTCCCTGTCGACTGCAGCGACGCAACTCTTTCTTGACGCACGCGTTTCTTGACTTTTCTCAAATTATATTCGTTCATACATGTCTTCTTCGAGTTTCTTGGAGAAATTTCAGCTTCAGTGTTGATTTCGGGCTTACGCAGTCTTACTGAGACTGCGTGCACGGTTTAGGGGAAATATATCTTCACTTTCTTCCGCACGAAAAGACTGAACACTCGACTTGTCGTTGCTGATGAAAAGATACAATAGTTTATTGTGGAACAGTACGTGCTTACAATTACATTCTCTTCACCGCCCTCTTACAATCTTATATTGATACCCTAATCTTATTACCGCACCCAACAGATCCAACAGATCAATAGATCCACCCTTTGATTTGAGCATGTTGCGTACAGTAGCCATACTTAGAAGATCGGAAATGTTCTGCATCCCTCCTACATAGCGTTCCCAACTGGGTGATCGCGGAGCATCGCTCGGTCGTCATAGCTGAAGGGTCCATAGATATCGGAATATCCGAGCCTTCCTTCTCCCGTGCCAATGGCAAAAGAGTTTGGGTTCAATTCTAGAGTTGAAGTTGGGCCTGTAAGTTATTTTAACCCAGTTTCGACAGCGGACACCCTTGAGCGTTATGCCGGAGCACTGGACTGAGCCACCGATGTGGTAGGACTTGTAATATCGATCTTCATATCGATCTTCATAATCATATGTCGGTTTAGGAGCGGTACGCTGAGCGCGAGACGGGGGCGGAGATGGAGGCGATGGTTTGGGACGTGCATAATCAGTGCGAGGGGGTGGAAAAGAGGGTGACGGTTTGGGAGGCTCAGGTTCAGTGCGAGGTGGTGGTTGTGGTTTCGGCTCTGGTTTCACCTCTGGCTTTTGTTGTTGTGGTTTCGACTGAGGTGGCGGTGAAGGTGGGGACTTGGCTTTTGTGTCGGACTGGCGAGAGGCTGAAGCCGATGTGGATTTCCTGAGCTCTTCAAAAGCTGCATTGACAGCAGCGGAAGACGACTTTCTCTCTTTTCCTGACGAACTAGTGGATGGCGATGACCCATTTGTTTCTCCATGTGCTGGTTTTTTCTCCTCTTTCAGCGGCGGAGTCGGATTAACTTTGGCAGATGACGATGACGACCCAGCAGTCGGCTTGCTTTCAGTCTTCTCTTCCCTCTTTGGTTCTTGTTTGATCTCAGGCGCAGGATCGGGTATTACAGCAGGTTTCGGTACGGTTCTGCCACGCCCATCTTGAGCGAAACGCGAACGCTCCTTTGCATATTTGGAAGAAGCAGTAATCTCTTCTGTCGGTTTCTCGGCGTTGTCCTCCTTGGAGGTTCGGATCTTCTCATCCAACGTTGCTGTTCTTCTACTTCCACCTGCAGCAGCTTCCGTCGTTTTCGAGGTACTAGCAGCAGGTGCAGGTTTCGACGTACTCCCTGATGCTTCAGAACCAGGCTCGACTTTAGGTTTGACACCCGCATTTGAGGACTCGGCTGGCTGGGATTGTGCTTTAGCTTCTTCACCTGCTTTCAATTCGCTTTGGGCTGATCGTTCTTTGGGCTGATCTTTGTTCGGGAGGTTAGCTGCTGCAGATCTGGCACTAGCTGCTGCTGCTGAGGATTCGCCCGATTGGGATCGCGTCTTGCTTCCATTAACTTCTCCTTTTACCACATCGTCCGGGACCGCTGTCGTGGGTACTTCTTTGGGCCGATCCGCCTTGGCGGTTGTGGTGGCAGCTGGGGGAGGTTTTACGTCGGATCCGGCCTTCACATCCGTTGCCGGCTGTTGAATTGGTTTGGAAGCTGGTTCCGGTTGCGGTTTAGGAGTTCCATTAATCTCGGATTTGAGTGCTGGGCCGTTCTGGACCACTGGACTTGGAATGGATGCTTCTTTGGGTTGATGAGCCTGAGATCCAGATGCGGTTGTACCTGGCGATGGCTTGGAGTTGTCTGTTTCAGGACCGGAACTGGGTTTCGGTTCGGATTTATCATCTACGGTGGGAGTTTCTGCTGCGTTTGAAGCAGGCGGTGCTTGAGCTTTCGCCTCGGAAGGAAGCTCTTGCTTGGACGTGTTGCTGCCATCGTTCTGAGCTGGTGTAGCAGACGCATCGTTGGACCGTTCTGGCTCTGGAGAGAGAAGCTGTCGAAACGAAATGTTATTATGTCTTGCGGATTTCTCTTGAAGGACGTTTAACGCGCGCGCGTCGAAGAGAAGACACCGTAATCCAGACACCACAATGGTCTTCTTGTCGCGTTCGGACTTTGGAGCGCTACCACTCGAGAACCTCGACGTTGGCAAAGGACGAATTGGACGGATCTGACGAGTCTTTTCAACCTTGGGAATTAGCTTCGAAACCATATCATCGACGACGCCTTGATCCACGTCGTTCGGGAAATACTTGTGGCAAAAGTACAACAAAGCCGGATCGACATTGGAGACGTCTTTCATTCTTTGAGCGTCTGTAACCTGATTTTGTGGAGATTTAGGATTTGATGTCTTTGTTATTAGATTGTTAACGAAGCCACGGAGTTCTTCAGAGCTTTTCTCGTCAACAGTGCCAGACTGTGACTCGAGTTCGTCTCTGTTATCGTATTAATACAGGTGGATCCGCACTCCGAAAAAAGAACATTTGACATACTCGTCGTCCGTCTCAATTCGAACGCTTTTCATTTTACCTTTCTTTTCAACTGCTTTCGACGTCGACGCTAAACACTCTTCAACAACTGTCTCCATTTGGGTGGCTTCCAGCTTCATTTCTGTTGCGGCGGTGGCATTTCCTTGGTTTTCTCTTTCTTTGGACATTGCATTAAGTGCAAGTATGATAACAGAGACGTCAAAGAAATTGGTAACAAGAAATGACACCAAAGAGAGGACATTGTCAGGTGCGGACGACATTACTGAATGTTCAAGTCAAGTCCAACCGGCGGACAATTTCGATGGAGTCTGAATTAGAGGAACTCGTGGGGGTAACCCGAAAAGTCACAAACATCTCTGGATTTAGCCGGGCGATAAGGGAAAAATTTTTCCCAGAGTTCTAATATGTTACACACAGCATTTTGTAATTAATGCATGTCGTCGCTTCTCCAGATTGATATGAAGCGACTCCGTTATTTAGTTCGCTTGTCTGCGCTTGTGACTGAACTCATAAGCGGCTTTGCACCGCTTCAAATTATGGGTTATTATTGGTGGTTCATTTGAGGTATTGAGGACTATGGTTGCACTGAGAGCGTTCCTTAATTGATGAGAATAGCTGAACCAATGATATTGAGGATGAATGTCAGCAAAATAAGCCTTCCAAAGTTTAGCGAGGCGCGAAAGTTCCTCAATTGTGGAAAAGTTTTGACTCTTTGCTTTATAATGAAGACGAGTATCTGCTGAGAGGGTCAACTAGGTTTATCTAAATACGTTATGTAGTCGTAATTAGCATTGATGATTGGGTTGGGTAGAAAGGGGATGAAAGAGAGCGTGATAAGTGGAGAACCCGATCTAATATTCGTTATTCGGAGTGGATCGGAAATCCTGTGTCTAGTCGGAATTGCATTAGGAGCACTCGCGAACAAAATGATTGAGAAGTAATGAAAAGAGTTCGTATCGAGACCACAGTGGGATTCGGAGTATGCTTTGACACAGCCTGAAGGTGAGAAATAAATACAGATTTTGTTGCACGTGGAAGATTCGATATCATGGCGCGTTTTGAATGAATTTGAAAATCGGGTAAAATGGATTGTTTTATTCTCTTGGATCTCGAGAAACGTGTTTGGCGTTTTGAGACGGATGGTTATTGAATAAGTGAAGCTGCGATATAAGGAGCAATGATGCGTAGCAATCCTCTAAAATCAACACGAATGGCACTGCTTTTCAAAGTTTGAGCGTGAAAAAATTACGGAAAAACAAAATGGTCATTACAAGTGCGGGATCGGTTTTGAGAAACCCGGATGGCAAGCTATCCGACGCACAGCCCGTGGTATCCAAAAATCCAGTTTTCAAGCCCCAAGTCCGAGAAAAGAAAAATAACTGACTTGCAATACATTTAAGGAGGCTATGCAAGACTACCATTTCGGGTTAAATATCAACATTGCGACCAGATGCAGGTGAACCGTTGTGTATAGCCATTTTGCATTCATGTTCTAAAAGGTGCATTCGTCCCAACATGAACTGTTTTTTCCCCTGTAAAACTCACAGCCACGCAAAATTGATTATTCCTTGTGTATATACACTTTTTGAATTCATCCGAGCCCGATCCGAACCGGTACTGAGCTCTGTGGAACTCGCGTCGTGTAGTCATATATGATGTTATCTAACGCGGGCTAATTCCTCGAAATTATTAGCAGCTTCACTGGATCTCTGGAAGGTAAGCTGATGGATCAAAGAAATCACCAGATGGGATAAAAGTTTGTTTGTAAACCGATATAAAAGATGAAAGTTCGTGCCAGTGAAAAGATGATAAAATAGGCGCCAAAACATGCATCATTGCATAATTTCAATTACGTAATCACAAACGCGCCCATGAATTTGTTCGTTGCTAACTTGTTGCTAACGCATCTATCGCCCGTCCTCCAAAAGCCTTTTTCTTTTGCAATAGGAGAAATGAGGCAATGTTAACAGGAAATTGATGAAACACTTACCCTCGGAACATATTTCTCATCCGTTCCACACTTCAATGACAGGAGGTCGCTTCCCTGGACACACTGGTCCATGATTATTGCACAAATTCATCTGACTGTGCATGGTGCTCGAATACATATTTCGGGAAACGAGGCTGTACCCCACATAGTCATGCTTCACGTGCGTTACGACGTCATGTTGGTTCGTATCATTCTAATGTCTGGTACGCGATAGACTTTTTGTGACTTCGGAGGTCCGTTTCAACTCGGGGTGATTTCATATTGTGAGCTTTATTGTGTCCTTTCCCGATATTGTGGACGATTTATCATTTGTCGCTGCAGGTTATATGATATGAAACTAGCTGACTGTGTGTACAATTGATCTTCAACAGCTTGTGGATTCGAAAAGGCTGTGCAATTGACAAAACCTATTTTGGTATAGATATTGATTCGTCCCTGAACGGCTGTGGAAAGACAAATCAGCGCGGGGTTCATATTTTTACCAATCAACTGGCTATTACAAGGAAAATATGGATCCCATCCAATGCGTCCAGCTCGTTCTTCCAGAATCAAATCAAGCCAATACTTGCCAGTTTGCCAGTTCATCTATCAACAGTTTTGAGCTTTCCTCTGCAATTGAGTCATAGCTTCTCAAAAGAAGTAGCGTTATAGCACTGTTCAGCTTAGCTGACATGGACCCACGCCTCCCCGACGTTATCGGGCATACACCGACGTAGCACACAAATCGTACCACCACCAATCTGGATACGGAGAGCAACTGGCTGTACGTTAATATAATTCTCTTTAGGTAGGTATAGTTGGGCACTTTGTTTCATTACCTTTTCACCGCGTCCCTGAGAATTTTGGAGACTAACTGTAAGCTTGGTTTTCCACAGATTATCTATCTCGATTATGACAAATGCTATGCGATGGGCACCGCTGCGTATTTCGTCCCCCACACAAGCACACAAGGCGATTATTTAGGATCACTGATCACAGTATAGCGCAACTCGGCAGATGGCACTGACCTATCGCTTAAACTGGTGAGGCAATCAATTACCCCTATAATATCATATGAAATGACAAGACAATAAACAATTATAAAAAGAAGAAGAAACTGATACGTCCGCTCCTCTCTCAAAACTGCAGATTTTGGTCTGATTTACCGGATGAACTGACACGCATTGTGCTTCAGGGCTCATATAAATACAAGACCCTGCGCTCTCAACTTGTGGTACGCCACCTTCCCTATACCCTCTATCGACTTTCATATCCTCCGCCCACATTCGCCCTCACACGCAGAGCGTGATCCACACTCTCGCCACAACCCACGACTCCTTGCCGGGCCGGGAAAGGTATTCTTGAGCGGTGGATTGGAGAAAATCTGTAGCTATACATCTGAAGAAGGAGAAGTAGTGTTGTAATTAACAAGTCATATGGAAACGCCACGACGCCCCGGACAGCGCCCTGCGAGGCTGCCACCTCAGCCCCAACCTCACTCTCAACCCCAGTATTCACAACCACTTTCTCCAGCTAACGAAACATCATCCGGGTCCACATCAAGCTCTCACAGGAGACAACATTCACCCTATCATATTCATCATTTGCATCAGCCGCCTCCTTTTTATCCTTCTTACCATTATCCCTACCCGTTATACTATATGCTGCCCCCGCCGCCACCACCACCTTTATACCCCCTTCCTCCTCTGCACCACCCCTTTCCTCCTCGATCTGGCGCATCACGTTCTAGAGATCCCATACAAAGATATAGAGAAAGGGACACTCGTACGTTTTCCTCGTCATCGTCTCGGCCTACACAACCAACTCATCGTGATCACCACAACACTATAGAATCCCCTAGTATTCGACTACACGATGTCCTTAAAGCGCAATCGCAATCACTCGTATGGCTTCTTTCGCAGTTACCTAAACAAGCGCAAATCCGCTGCTCCGATGTGCATTCCTCTCCTGTAAAGTCACTAGGACAATCTCTCCTGTCACAGCCTGCGACCGATCCTCCTGTCCACAGCATGCGCATAGTCTCGAATGATTTCGCATGGGAAATCCCAATTGAAGTCCGACCACCAAGTTGCATCACCATAGAAACTGTCTTATTTGCCTTATATGCAGCACTGCATCAACCCGTAACACCCGCTGAATGGAATGCTATTGAGGAACCACACGTGAGAAAGAACGCTCATTGGGTGAGGTGTTCTCGACTGGCTAAAGGGGATAGCCACCTCACCTTCAACGAGGAGATGAGCTCGATTCGCAGAGTGGATCTACTGAGGGACAGGATTGTGTACAAAGGGCTTTCATCGTTATCCAGCTCGGGAAATGGGATTGAATTCCTGCTTCGGCTTGGCTCGACTCAAGCTAACGACAAAAGGACCCGAATGCGCCGAGGAAGTTTTTGAAAGTCGGCTAGTATGCGTATTCATATTCGCTTTCTTGTCCTACATATCTGTCCGTTTTTTGTTTTTAAATTTATTCGTATTTTTTTACCGAATGTAGCTCTTTATTGAATTATTGCATGTATCGGACGATAATCAATCATTGTTCTGTGTTATGATAATCCGTGGATATCCATCGTGTATTTCTATTTGTCTTCTAATATATATAATAGCCTGGCAATCATTTGGGTGTTTGACATTGCGAGTTTGAAGAAATAATCATCATACCATTCCAGTCGGGGTCTTCTGCTGGGTTTAGCACGTGATGTGCCGTGAACAGAAAGTTCGGCGTGACAAAGGGCCTCAAAGGACTCGTAACCGATCGATACACACCCTTTCAGCCCTTGTCTTTCCGCTTTTTCCACCCTTTTTTTGTTTCGACGCAAATATATATAAAGGGCGTTCTATCGTTCCAATATTTTTTTCAAAGTCTGTTCTTCTTCCCTCTCAACAAGCTGCCACCAAGAGGTGATGAATATTGTTTCTTGAGTCAAACTAGAAATACACGATAAAGGTAAAATACATGGTCGGCGACGATGCTACAGGAAGATTCGAGATGATACATGATGGTGTATGTTATACATGATTGCTGGCGTTATACTGGATGCTAACGTTTTGAGAAGGAAAAATGAGAAGAAATAAGAAGAAAATGCGAGGAAAAATAAATAAACATGATCCGTGTAACCATGACGGTCATTTCGGATTAGCACTTATGCGGCTATGCCAACATCTTTGAGCTTTCCCTTTTTATTTTTTTGAAGATAAGCTGGGTGATCTGAAGCCCCGTGCTTTCTTGAAATGATATCCGGTCTTCCCCATGTCATTGTCGACCAGCGTACTCCGTGCTGACGAAAGTATGAACATTGGTGAAGATCCTTATCATTTAAGGAGCACGTGGCCTTCTGTTTTCGCAGTGCATCTGGCAAGCCGTTGAGTGCGATTTTTTCGAGGTCGGGAATATTCATCTTTTCTTCTATACCAGCGTGCAAGCGCATGTGCCGGCCTAAATTTCGCGAACTTTTGCGGAATCCTTGCATGCACCCGTCAGGCATCGCCGGGCCTTTGTAAAGACACCGATAAATGACGCAATCTTTATTGATCTCTTTCCGCCATAGATAGCTGGCGGGTGTGGCTTGCCGACCGCGTCGTTTAGTGTTAGCTTGAGAGGCTGGTATGGGAGAAGATAGAGACGTCGGATCATAGATATGGAAAGTCAAGGCATGTTCAGCACTCGATGCCCCCCTTGTCGCGGGCATACAAGTTTTGGGCATACTCGCGTTTGCGGTATGACCTGTCTTTGACATCACATGGGTGGTGCTCGAGTGTTGACAAATGTCGACACCCGAACGCGTTGCATCTTAATAGAGACGGTTATGTTAACTACTGTGTGAACGCTGCGTGATGGCAAGACTTACTGTTTGCGTACGCCTGAGTGTGTATTATTGCATCGCTGGTATACAACGCTCCGCTCTGCAATAACCCTGAGAACGGAGGAGCAAAGTCTAATACCGAGGGATTTGGTGCAGCATCAAATACTGTGCATGACTCGTCAGCGCATCAGCCCGGAGGAACAATAATGAACGCTTACCACCAGCATTGTAAAGATATTTTGAATCATCGGTCCACCCTGAGGTATCATTTCCACATTCGGCAGGTGCTAAATATGAAAACGAATGTGAGTCCCGGGGTGAAACGTTTTGACTAATAATACTTTCAGCAGCTAAACGAGGCGTGGGTAAAGGATAATCGCGTGAGATAAACGTAGGACTCACCGGTATATAAATTAGCATCTGAAGGGACATCTAAATCCGTTTGATAGGTGATGGCTGGATTATATTTACTGGCATCGGGTTGGACCGCGGTTACATATGCGGGGACCGGTGGGAGAGTGGCGGGAACAGGAGATATTCTGATACTAGATGAGGATACATCTGCACCACACATGTCAGTGAATATGTATTATCTTCAAAGAACCAACGTACGATTGAATGTATTAGGGGTCTGGTAAAATTTTGTCCGCGATGCGCATGGCGAGACTGGAACATCTGTCCATATCGCTCTCAGTTTTGAATTTGATAGGAAGATTTTTCTTTGTGCTCACAATTATTTTTCTTTATATCAGTTATAACGCTGTTGTTATGACGAAGTGGGGTAACGGCTGAGACGAAATGATGTGTCAATAAATGAAGAAATACATTCGAGAAGGCATTCAGACTAACGGGATGGGTCCTGATAGTCATTAGCAGAGATTTTGCGTCGTTTATTGTAAAGATTGGATGGCGCGCGATCAACGTTGACCTCGTCATCTGTATGAAGTCTTTTTTTAGAGGGGGAGGAAAGGTGTGCCATCAGCTCGGGTACTTGAGGTGTCAAGCGGGTAGCTGCTTCTGGGATAGAGGTTATAGAAATCAAGAGATTTGATAATGATAAGACCTACGATTCAAGGATTTATACTGGAGAAGAGTTGGGTCAATGTTGGCAATAAAAGCTTTGTCATTCTCAATCGATACATCTAAACACGCCTCATGTTCAATATCTACTACGACAATGTTTAGGTATCAATATTTACTTACTGAAGTTGTCGGGCATGTCAGAGGTAACCTTACTGCTGTGGAGATCGTTTATAGTGTTGTGTAAATATGTTGGAGAAACGTCTGAAGTCAAATGACGCGTTGATGAATCGAAACCGCAGTCAATAACGTTTGTGCGCGCGTCAGACTGATTCTGAAGACTATCGATAGATAGCTTTGGACGCTTGTGGTTGGAAGACGCGTATTCCGACGCGTTATCGGGACAGTCAGGCTCTAGGTTTGTGAGTGATCTCTTTTTTGAGGAAGGTGAAACAGTACGGTGTCCCACGACCGGCTCAAGTGAGGGCACTTGGGGATTGGTCGCTACTAGCTCAAAGATAAGACAGGGAAATGTATATATTCGATGTCCTTACCATTAAAACATTCAGGATCAAGGGGTAAGAGGGTTATATTGGCGAAAAGGCTGTCGTCATTCTCAATATGCAAAGGGGTGCTGAACGGTGAAGCAGGTCGTTTGTGTGAGGAATCGCCGCTTGGAATGGGAAAAAAGTCCGGGGAAGATGACTCCCGTGTCCGAGCGAGTGAGGGAAGGAAAGAAGGGATATGTGAGATAAGGCAGGCATTTGAAGGCGACGCGTTGGTGTTCAGGTACCGGTGCGTCTGGTCTGAGGAGGTCGGTGAAGTTGATTGAGATCGAGAGCGTTTTAGGGAGGAGTATGGAGCCGTTTGACATGGCTGGCTCTCAAAGTAATTGTCAAAGTCCTCGTAAGGGAGATTGTTATATGCTCCTAGAGGAATATCGAGAGGGCTGGACCATGTAGTATTTTGGTATTGAGAAGAGGACATTGGAGAGGTTGGGATAAGTGGTAATTGTTCGAGGCAAAGAGTAGCTCTTGCTGTAAACGGGACATGAAAAAAAATTACGCGTTTTATAATAGGACGTGACGGTCATGCATAAGGATCAGAAGAAGGATTGCGTATGTGTGCCGTCCCATACGCGAAGTCTAGGACAAAATGAAAACCGATTTAGAAAATTGTTGATTGACCAAAAGTGAGATCCTTAAAGGGACAATCTCCGAGGATGCATATCGTCCATGTTGGAAACCTATCATAGACCTCATACACCATCAACAAGAAATCCCCTCGTGTTTTGGCAGGGTAAAATGTCAAGGACATACCTAAAATATCGAGACCAAGGTCAAAGAAGTGTCCATGATTTAAGAAGATTGAGATGACGCGTTTTAATTGGATGCTGTTGTTCTGTCTGAATTGAGGGAGACGTGGCTGACTTCGATTGCGTCATGACCAAAAGTTCGTTCCTGGACTTTTAATAAAGAGGTTTACTCGACCCTTCATTGTGGCAATTGAACCCGCGCGAAATAAATGTGCTACAGCTACAACACGAAGTACGAGTAGCGTCAGTCTCTTTTCAAGTTGTTGATTATCTTCACTTGAGCTTTAATTACTTCCTGTTCTCAGGAAATGTGAATATCAGCGAATTTGTCATTGTCTCAAGTTTCAGGTAAAAGTGAAGTGGAAAAATCGCTTACGGCCAAAAAAAATACGATGTGGACCGTATACCGTGACATCTTGTCCTTGAATCCGATATCATCTTAAACGCACGCGCGTGTGATTAACAAGAATTTTATTTTTGGTCCATCACTCTGCTCTCGTTATGCATGTTCCACGTAATAATTCATACCTATACATATACTCTGAAAGACTCAGAAGGTAAGTAGAAAGTCGGAAAGTACTGGATGACTTACATTACTCAACCCGCCACCCCATGTGGGAGCGCATTACAAGCGGGTAGCTCCACCGAAAAAGTACTGGGGCGGTAAAGTTGAAGTGAGGGAAGAGCGACGAAGAGCGGAGCTGTCTGAAAAGTGTGAATCTTACCGGGCTTTATATGTCTCTCCCTCCAATGTCAATTGTACGCCTTGAAAGGTAGGCGGTTCACGGGTAGCCTATTGTCGACCCAACTGGGAATGAACCCTCTTCGGCCTCAATAGCCCGAGGCTATACACACAATAACATTATTCCGAGCTACTGTTGATATTTTGTTTCATTCTTATTGTTGAGGAAGTGTGATTTATAAATTTATGTCCTCCTTATTCGGACTGCAAGCTGGCGAAGTTCCAATATCAAACTGGCATAAATCGATCACAGCGCTTTTGAAAAGGTTTCTAAGCATACAATAACGGAAAATACTAGACGCGATTTACCTTATTTAGTTCAGTTTGACGAATGACGCGGGATGTGGTTTCTGAGCCGTCATTGGGGAAAAATGATGGAGAGGCGTTTGACCAGTCTGCTGTCAATCATCGAGATGCTTTTGAGATTCTTGGTTTTTTTTTTGTTTTACGAGACAACGGCAACCTGAGGTATGTGGGACGGACATCACTGTGAGAAGCTCGTACACGCATTTGTGACCGATTTATCCATAAAGCATCTTGGTTGCTTTCTTTCGGCCGCGAATACTCTTGACGAAGGAGATGAAAGTGCTAACAGCGATAAATGACGGAAGCTTCAAGTTGAGGCCTGAGGTCTTGAGATGCAGTTTCTTGACCTGACGGCCAAGTTTCCACGCATCGCCAATGGGTCAAATAGGAAACGAAGATGTATCACGCCACCCACCTATAGTGACTACAATTCAAGGCATTGCAACAATAGTAACCGTTTTATATTCATAAACGCAGTACTCACGACACTCCAGGACCATTAGCCAAGTTAAGCACTAAAATTTCACGACAGATCATACTATCTCATTTCATCGGGAATATAATGCGATGTTATAGCGTTCATATCAGACTATTTATATGATTATCAACAAACTTGAAGATTTTCATATTTCAGGATTTCGGACTGCGCGACACATGTATGACCCGCCTTTCAGAAAAAGTGGGGATTCAAGAAGAAGAAAACTGAGAAATAAGAAAGGTGTCAATAGTCGTGGTTTCAGGAAGAATTTTTTCAATTCTTAGGTAGGAGCTCAAACTGTTGACTGCTTGAGCTCCCAGCAGTCCGAGGCCTGAATGTCAGCTTAAAATGAATCATTAATACGATTAAACGCTCGGATCATCGATTAGCCTTACAGAAAACTGAGCATCTGCATCATAATGAAGGACCAAATCTTGTCCGAAGTGAAAACTATACGAAATGTTAGCACAGTGTCGAACAGAACATATTCTACTCGTTCAACCATAGGACTTACGTCCAAAGACCGTCACCAGCCGGCTCAAGTCTGAAGTTGCCAGCCTGGTCGTCGAGCACTATAGTGGATAGAACATTATTATCCTGAAAAAGTATTGAGAATATGACAAAGCTGTGCACTGAGAGTAATGTGTTCAACGGACCGATGCGCTGAACCATTTGTAATAGTATTTTCCGTATACGAGATTTGCGGTTTGCACAGTGACGTTACCGTTCTCGTCGCTCTTCGCAATTTCCCAAAGTTCCTGCATGAAAAAGTTATAGATTAATTCCGACGGCGTCGAACATCAGTTTGATATTCAGTCCTTACACCAGCGGTATTAATTGTAACAGGCAACTCAATAGTAGGAGGACAAGAAACGAGGCGGGACAAAGCCAAAAGGTGTCCAGCAGGTGCGTCTGTGGGGCGAATATAATAACTGCCTAGGGGTGAGCTCGACATTGCTTGGTAGATTGGGGGGATTTCTATTGTAATAATACGTTCGCGGATGAGCATCTTTATATGCTGCCAATGGAGGAGTAAATCTAATCATTTCACGTACCTGTATCAATTTCCAAGTCTAAATTCTTGACAAACGAGCGGCCCGTTTAACACGGTTAAATTAATGAGTTCGCAGTTGAATGTAATGTGAAGGTTTCTGCAACATTACATGTTACATATTCAGAGGTGCAGTTATTACTTCATATGCACGCACGTTTACAGACTCGGAATCGAGCGTTATGAATAGTAAGCACATGGTAGAAATCCTGAGGTTAATGAACTGAATATATTTGTTTCATTAAGAATCCGCAGTAAAGGCGTTGACGGACTAACCGAGTGCAGTTTGTGAATGTGACCCAGGTGAACGGGGACTCGACTTCATTGATGAGAAGTGTATATGTATGTAGTAAATAGCAGAAGCAAGATGGTGCTGCTTGAGCCGACGTCACGAGTTCTCACTGTTATTACTTAAATTTAAACGTCTCCTACAATGTACATAATGTGCTGCTGTTCGTTCATGAGAATAATCTGAGCAATTGAGATGTCACTAGATCTTTGATCATATGATGAGAAGAGACTTACTTGCAATCGCATTACTATCAACGTTTTAATTCAATCAGGAAAAAAATTCGCATGATTGAACGGAGAACTGGAATGTATTTCGTCGTTGCATCGAATTCTATTAAATATCTTGTTCGGAACCGACATGAAGTAGTATTAAGGAATGCAGAAGCGATAAATGTTGGAGACTTCAATATATAGCAATTATATCACGTCACGAAAACGCGAAGCACCAGTCCTGACAAGCGGACCGACAGCGAGCTGAGTCCAACACGTAACGCTCACGGTCCCCGAAGAAAGAAGCATTATCGATAAGCGCGCCACTGGCAGGTGTGTGCGACATCACGACCCCACGGTACGCGGTACGGTTCACCTAGTTTATTCTCTTGAATAGAATAGTAAAAAGAAAAGTTCCAAATTGGACTCCCAATGCCGCACATGAGCTAGAAAAACGTACCACACTTGCCTCACCTCACGTGCCTGAATCGGACAGGTATCGTCTCGATTTTCAAGGCCCCACGACAGTAGGAATTCAGGAAAAGCGAAAGAGTGACCAATCTCGACAAGAAAAGAAGTCAACGGCCTCTCAGTGCAATCCAGAGCTGTTGGTTAGCCAAGAATATTTAGTCGCTTTCTGAGAGGTTTGATCTTGGGTTTGGATCTAGGGTAATGCCATCCAAACTGGTGGGTTTCGTACAGCAGGTTTGAAAGGCGATTATTCCGTATTTTTACTTTCATCTATGTGATGAGTTTCGTTAGATTGGTGGTTTCTTTTGTGAAGCGCCGACACAAAGTCGGAGCCTGTAAGTCAAATTTTTTACCACATTAAACGAGCGCGGCCCATGCCGGCCGAATCATGCTTTTGGCTGACAAGCTCGGCGGAAATCAGCCATATCTTGTCAATCTAACTAAGTGCAAGGCCGAGGGCCTTGCGTCATAATCTTATTTGGGCATAGGGGTTCATACATGAAGGCATATTTTAGGTAACGAGCGATTCTGTCTCACCGAGAAGAAATGCGTTATGTAAGCACACCTGTACCCCAGGATCTTTCTTGTGCCCAATAAATTTTCTTACCCCCGTCTTCGTTTTTTTCATTGTGAGCTTATAAAGCACTCAGATATTTAGCTGGATCAACTTGTGTCGTTCCACTGTTCCCCCAGATCATAGATGGCTAACGCATTCAAGTTGCAGCTTCAGCTGTAGTATTTTAGTATGTCGGCTGCAAAATCTCAGCGCTCGTACGTAAAGTTTTATACACTCTTATGCTCTCATTCTGGTTACCGAAATAAGATCTTCATGCCTCTGTCATATTATACGATCGACAGAAAATTTCGTATTTCGGGAATTCGGACTTGTGATACTACATATACAGCCTGCATTTGAGACGACAGGTGTTCAAGAAATGTGAAACTCGATACGTGGTTTAAACTCGCTGATAATTGTCACTTTAGAAAAATTTCTTCTTTTTCTTCATCGCACTACCGTCAGAAGGTGTGGCGACGAATGTTTGACCCAGGGAGCCGTTAGCAGCTTTGAATGTCAGCTGAAAATATGATATAATGATCCAATGCAATACTCTAGTGATATTAGTCTTACTTGAGGGCTGCCCTCGACGTAGGTGAGGAGTATATTTTGATCAGGGATTCCAATACTATATGGCCGTCAGCATCCTCACATTACCCATTGACAGCCATAGAAAACATACTGCCAAAGACCCTGACCAGCACTATCAATCTTGAAGGTCCCAGCCTCATTATTCAATGTGCCGAACAAAACATCATCCTATCAAACATAATTAGATATTCACATATCATAGATAACGTCCAAAAGGACCCTAGCAATCCATTTGTACTGATCCTCAGGGATAGGTTTACTGAGTAAATTGAACTTGTCATTGTCGCCTGTGACCTGCCAAACTTCCTGCAGTGGATGAGCATTGTATAAAGAAAAACAAATATCTGACAACTAATTCTTACAGCGTTTTTGTCAACCGTAAGGAAAATATCTGGAGGAAGGGGAGGGCATGTACAACCGGAGGAGCCCGTAGAGATGTTAGAACCCGTAGGGGCATTTGCAGGGCGGAAGGTATAATAACCAGCTTGAAATCCTCCAGACATCACAGAATTACTCGTGAGGTGACTTGGTAATGAGGTTTGTTAGGGTGTTTGTTCACGAACCGGGCGCATTTATATGTTAGAGAAAGGACTCAAGTTATAACTTTCACGTGCCCAAGGCTGCATAATTCTTGAAAGGCGAGGATTATTACATACAATAATGTCTGACCTTGATTTTCTTTTTCAATTTGTATGCCATATGATCGTTTGTTTGACATATCATTGATTCGTTGAATAAAGGTGGGACCTCAGGTTATGTGCCTTGTCATGTAAATATGAGAGCCTGAGCGGCGATCGGAAGTAGGCATCGTCGCTTACAATATAGGAACTGGTTTGGGTGCGGCTTCGCTCGAGTTTACATGCGCCTTTGCAGAACAGGAATGGTAGGAACAGAAATCACGTGAAATAATTTAAATCGTCATATTAAATCAAGGGAACCTTACTTCTGAGACAGGCATAGGCGTGGACGGGATAGAGGTCTTCGAAATCTAAAATTCAGTACGTGAATTCGAACACTTGACGTCATAACGAAATATACAGCACGGACCGGGCACAAGAAAATGGGGGTTGCATCTGCATCACATTGAAGTTGCATGTCAATAGCTGAATACAGTTTTGCTTATTAAACTCAACTTTATCATTTAGGGCATATTGGGGTGCTGTCAATCCATGAGAATATATCAAGCAATTGAACGGGCAATTGAGAAGGTAAAGACCATCCTGCAAAAACTCCATCCACATTAAGTACTACAACCAGAACAAAATTCCCCGTCCATGCTTCAACGTCATTTTCTTTACTTTGTGACTGTAATATTGTATTGAAATCTATTTCAACTGTGCGGATCTGTCAGGAAGAAATATTATGCATGAAAGAGGGTCCACGAGAACACTTCTCAGCGCCGACCCGGTCATTACCGTTCAGAAGTTGCCAGACTTCCTACACAGTCACGAGAAGAAAGGTCAAATTGACAATGAAACTTTACTTCTTTTGTGTCGACCGTAATGGGAAATTCAGAAGGGCTAGAACCGGAGAGGTCTACAGGCAAGTTATAACCTGACATGATAAGCAGCTTATAATCTCCCGAAATAACAGAATTTTAATAAATTTTGTAATGAATTTTTTGGGATATTTCTTTCACAAACCATGAGCACTGCGCTTATATGATGAGGATGCGACAATTATAACTTCCCCGTGCCTGAACAAGTATCCGCCGCCGATATGAATTCTGAGAACACGGGTTAATAGAATGAAGCTCGACTCTTCTGTTTGCTTGGTTGATAGAGAGATTCGCCTTTTCGCCAAATGTTGGTCTTGGAACGAGTCCTATACAGTGCATCTATAAAAATAATAATGTTTTGCATCAGGCAAAGCATTCCAACTCTCGAACTGATTGTGGATCAAACTATCACCAACCTTTTGCTCCTTTTTTCAAACCGAAGTTTGAACTGTGTTGTGCTTTCGTTGAACGTAAGAAACGCCTGACATTTCTGGAAAAGAAAATAAACAAGTTGGGGCCAAATGTGTTTGGCCCGCCTCAAACTTCACGAGCTTCACGGGTAAAAGGCTAAGGCTGACTGACGATGAACCACTTTGAGAGATCGAAATAACACAATAGCGGAAATGAAACCCAGCAGGATACCTAAAGAATGCTACTTCCAATGCCACTGTCGCAAAGATGTTAACATAATCATAAACAAAATTCGACGCCAATTCGATTCTTCTATTTGGGGTTGGACGAAACCTGTTCGGAGCTGTCATGGATGTAATATAATAGGGATTATTATGGTACGCGAAGAAACCTTACAGTGGCTGTCAATTTCAATCCGGCCGACTTCCCACTGTCCGACCGCTGTGACTGTCCCCTTATTTGAGTCGTCCCAGATACATATATACTTCTCTTGCTTGGGAAATTCATGTTTCCGATGACCCTGGTCGTGCTGTGCTGTATTGTTTATACTCTTTTATACTCCGGAAAAGATAGTCAGTAGAAGAGGCATCAAATTCCATCAAGAGACAATGCCTTCGTGTGCAATGAGAATCCATAGACCAAATTTCTATAATGATAGAAGACATGCCTATGTCAATGATAGATCTGGATTGAAATGTTTTGACGTGAGCAGTTCTGGCTGTCTTCCCAGGATTAGACAAATAACAGTCTAATGACAATAGAGACCACGGTACTGGTATGACACCTGCAGTAATCAAGATGCCCATCGGATTCCAAAAACGTCGCGCACTTGAGAAGTTTTTTGCGGTGTTGCACAGTGGCGTCTCATCAAAGCCCCAGTGTGCGATCCAACGTCCATAAACTTTGCACGAATTGTACTATGATCTGTCATGGACACCTATTTCGCCTATCGTTTCTGTGAAGACACGTCAAAAGATGTTTTTCATATACGTAGCGTGATTGCAGATGTCGAAGTTGAGCGCTAGTGAGCAACGGTGTCGCGTTATGTCACGCTGTGTAAGAGTCTGGACTCTCTCGATCTGTCCGAGACGTCCGAGTCGGGGACTTCGGACTATTTTCTAATCTTATCTTTTATTTTCCCTTACTTACAAATCGTTTCCGAACGTTTGCTTATTTCTCTTAGTTATCTAATAATTAGATAAGCTTTTATTTTAGTATATAAAGTCGAGATGTAGATATATTTTTCTTTAGCTTCTTTAACGAAGACCATCTGCACTCATCTTTGTGTGATATCCTTTGTTCTTGAAGTTCTTGTGTAAAAGTCTTTCGGACTTTTACACGCTGTCACCTCCTTTCAACCACAACGTTTCGTCGATGCCATCATGCCAAGTTAATTCTAACGACCAACATTCCAAAATTCGTGCTCCTTGCTGTAATAGGACACGATATGCATGGGGAATCAGAGAAAGGTTGCGTATGTGTGCCGTCGCATACGCGAAGTCTAGGACAATATGAAAACCGGTTTAGAAAATTGTTGATTGACCAAAAGTGGAATCTGAAAAGGGTTTACTTGACCCACTGTGTGAAATAAATGTTCTACTAGCTACAACTTGAACACGAAGTGCGAGTAGCGTCAGTGACGGTCAGTCTCTCGTTGATTATCTTCACTTTAATTACTTCCAAGAAATGTGAATAACAGCGAATTTGTGACTGCCTCAAGTTTCAGGTAAAAGGGAAGTGGACAAATCACTTACGAGCAAAGAAAAACATGATTAAAACCGTATAGCGTGGCATCTTTTCCTTGAATCGGATATCTAGTGATAAGTTTCATATTATTGAAGTTCCTACTAGTATTCGGATCATTTACTTGTTGCTACTTTATGTTGGCAGAATATTGACTCATAAAGTGGACGCAGTGTCAGATTTTTCATAAGGAACATGTACAATCAAAACTAACTTTCATATTTCTGAGTTTAGATTAGTACGATACATGCATACCAATCCGCCTTCGAAATAACGGAATATCAAGAAAACACGGAACAAGAAACTTCAATACAGGGTTTGAGATGACGGGGTTTAACAAGAAATAAGAAACTTCAATATGTGGTTTGCACTTGCTGATAGTCAGGGCTTCAGAAAACTTTCTTTTTCTTTAACCCATCATTTGAAGATTTGGGCTTGAGTGTGGCGATGAATGATTGACCAGGAGAGCCGACAGCATGTTTGAGCGTCAGCTAAATTGAAAGAGCAATTAATACGATGAAATGCAATGCTCCACGTAAAATAAGCCTTACCTTAGCTTTATCCTTGTCATAAGTTAGGATTTCATCATCGTTAACCACTCCGATACTACATGAATGTTGGTTCAGCACCCCTTCATTCTTCAGTCATAGGAAACTTACTGCCAAAGACCCGAACCGGCACTATCAATCTTGAAGATACCAGGCTCTTCGTTTAATGTAGCAAACAAGATTTCACCCTGTAAAAATATCAGATAATATTAAGAAATAATAATAAGGTTGAACAGACCCTAGCAACCCATGCGTATCTACTGCCAGTGGAAGTGGGTTTGCTGAATATTTTGAACCTGTCCTTCTCGCCCGTAACCTCCCAAACTTCCTGCGATGAATGAGCTCATTGTACGAAAAATCATCAACTTGATAAACAAGCCTTACAGGGTTTTTGTCAACCGTAACGAGAATTTCGGAAGGGCGTTGAAAAGCGCGCCGCTGAGGGCATGTGCAATCGGGGGGACCGGTAGAAATGTTTTCTTCCGGAGTGACATTGTCGGGGCGAAAGGTATAATAACCAGCTTCGAATATAGACATAACAGAGTGTGCTTGGTTAACAAAGTGTACTTGGTAGATGAATTTGTTAAGGAGCCTTGTTGGTTCGTAAATTGAGCGCGTTTATATGCTGAGGTCCTGAGGCTTTCACGTGCCTCAGGATAATTCTGAAAAGCCGAGCGTTATTACAATAGTCTGACCGTGGTTTTTTCATGAATGGTTCTTAGACAGAACATTTAGCCGTTGAATGAAGGTGGAGCCTACTTACACTGGATGTCAAGCGGCGAAGTAAACTACCAAGCTTCCAAACGGAGTCCTACTGGTCCAGGTGCATTGCAAAACGAGTGCTACAGCGAATGGAAAGAACATAGAAACACGCGAATTATTATTCAAATTGCCAAATTTTGAGGACCTGGAATAAAGGCGTTGATGGAAGAGAAATTCAATACAATAAAACCTTGAAATTTGAACATGTAATCAAGCACCTAAGTTTGAACACTCAATGTCGCGGAAAAGGTCCAGGCACGGGAAAAAAGAAGCTTGCATCGGGCATCGTACTGGCACTCAGGTCTGCCAAAGACTGAATACACTTTCAAGTTGACTGAATTAAACCTATTATTACTCAATGAACTCTGTCATTTGTGGCGTGTCGGGGTCTGTTAATTTCGAGCGATTGAAATGGCACTTGAGAAAGTAGAACACCAGACTGTAAGTAATATACACGTCAAAGATGTTCAGTTTGTCATAACGTATGACTCGGGTATTGGGTACGCTAGGTACCGGTAACCTGGTGCGTTAGGGTGAACCGTTCGTTTGAAAGATCAATGATTCATTGAACAAAGGTGGGTCCTATGAACCTTCTTCTGTATATTAATGTGTGAGCGACGACGTAGGGATCATCGCCTACGGTACAGGAACTGGTCCAGGTGCAACTTCACCTGGGATTGCATGCACGTTCGCAGAATACTGGCAGGAACGGTAGGAACAGAAACCACATGAAATAATTTGAATTGTCATGTTACATCAAGGAAACTCACTTCCGAAACAAGTATAGGCGTCGACGGAATAACTATTTCACTTTAGGTCTTCGAAATCTAAACGTGAGATTCAGTACGTGTATTCGTCACGACGAAATAAATAGCGGGCCAGGCACGAGAAAATGCAAATATTGAAGCTGCATGTCAACAGCCGAATACGCATTTGGGGCATACTGGGGTGCTGTCGATCCATGAGAATATATCAAGCAATTGAATGGGCAATTGAAAAGGAACTTACATTCATCCGCATTAAATGCTACAAACAGGACAAAATTCCCTATCCATGCATGTTTGCTTTTCACTTTGTGACTGTAATTATATCCCCACTGTGCGGATCTGCCAGGAAGAAATATTATGCATGAAAGAGAATCATTATGGGCACGAGAGCTTCTCAGCGGACTCGGTCATGTCTGTTTAGCAGTTGCCGAACTTCCTACACAATTGTGAGAAGCATTTTTTTGCTGTCGACGGTACCAAGGGAAATTCAGAACGACAGGAATTGGAGAGGCCTGTTGGCAAATTATAACCTGACACAATGATCAGTCTGAAATCCCCGGGGTATAACAGAATCTTACAAACTTTGCAATAACTTTGTTTAGATATTTCGTTCACATGCCATGAGCACCGAGGGTTATAACTTTCACATACCTGCACAAACGTTCCATATGAATTCTTGAAACGCGAGCATTAATAGCTGTTTGTTTGACAGATGGATTCGTGCATTCGCCAAATGTTGATCCATGGAACCACGATACATCTTTAGAAACAATAACGTTTTACACCGGTCAAAGTATCCCAACACTTGAACTGAGCTGTTTGGATTAAATTATACAAATCTTCGCGTTAACGGTTTTGTTCCTGTTTTCAAATCGAAGTTTGAACTGTGTTGTGCTCCCGTGAACATAAGCAACACCTACGGACAAGCCTAGTCCACCCAAGGATAATAAGAAATATTCAAGCTAAATGTGTATGACCCGCATCAAATTTCACGGGTAAAGATTTTAAAGTTTAAGGTTATAGACTGACTATTTTGAGAGATCGAGATGACACAAGAGCTGAAATGGAACTCAACAGGATACCATAAAAATGCTGCACCCAATCACGCTGTTGCAAGGCTATTAGCATATATCATAATTAACTTCGACGTTAATTCGATTCTTTTATTTGGGGTTTGACGAAACTCCGAGTCTTGTTCGGAACTGTCAGTCTGTCACGGAGATAAATAAAGGGCGATTATTCACGAAGAAACCTTACAGCGACTGTCAATTTCAAACAGACCGACTTCCCACTGTCTGACCACTGTAATTGGCCCTTCTTTAAGTCATCTCAGATATATATTTCACTTGCTCGGTATATTCACTTGTCCGATGACCCCGGTCGTGCTGTGTTGTGCTGTTTATACTCTTTTATACTCCGAAAAAAATAGTCAGTAGAAGAGGCACCTTGTTCCATCAAGAGACAACGCTTCCGCGTGCATTGGAAATTCGTAGACATATATCTCTGTAACAGTAGAAGACATTTGTATGCCAATGATAGATTTAGATTGAAGTGTTTTGACGTGAGCGGATCTGGCTTTCTTCCCAGGATTAGACAACTATCAGTCTAATGACAATAGAAGACAAGGTATTGGCATGTCTCCTACGGTAATCGGTTGCCCACCGGATTCCAGAATAGTTTAAAAAAATATCGCGTATTGAGAAGTTTTCTGCGGTGCTGCGGAGTGACGTATCAGTAAAGTCCCAGTGTGCCATTTAACGTCCATAAACTTCGGACAAAATGTACTATGTTTTGTCTTGAACAGCTCTTTCTCCTATCTTTGTGTCGACAGGACACGTCAAAAGATGTTTTTTGAATGTGCGTAGCGTGGTTGTGGATGTCGAAGTTGGGCAACGTGTCGCGTTATGTCACGCTGTCACGTCCCTTCAACCACAACGTTTTGTCGATGCCATCATGCCAAGCTAATTCTGACGACCAACATCCCCAAATTCCTGCTCTACCCCAACCCAACAAAGCACACAAACCATCCTCAATTAGTGCTTCATCTCTTTTACACACTCTCAGAGCAGCCCAGTCGTCGTCAAACCCGTTCAAAACTCTCTCGGATCCTATCGACGCGCTTATTGGGGCCGATTTGAGACCTGGATATGGTCTGCAGATTTCATCGCCTCCTGGACTGTATGTTGAACAGTTGTTGCTTGGGATTATAAAAAGTGTTGCTCAGACCGGTAAAGAAACTATGGTAATCGGTGAGATTTCGCGTTGTCTGTTGCTTGGTTGTCTTGGACTTAATGGGGTTCTTTCCAGACATGCAAAATAAATTAATACCCGCTGCAATTTCATCCGCTTTAAATCATGGTATGTGTCCATCCATAGCGAAGGATCGTTAATCTTTACCCGGCATAAAGACAACAGATCAAAGATTGTGTACTATCAAAAATGTTTTACGCCTGATGATATTATAATGAAGTTAAAAGGGCTGTCGGACTTTATTCGTATTCATCCAGAGGTAGGTTATCATAACAGTATAAACAAAAGATCTCATCAATCGTCCAGATGACTCTTCTAATTTTGTCTTCACTTTCATCCCCTCTGCAACTTGAACAACAATATTCAAAACGGAAATCATATATTAATACCATTCGAAAGCTAATTGTAAAACTCTGCAAAGAATTTAATCTCGTGGTTCGTCATTTTTTTTTGAGTTTTTGATGATCCATCGTTCACATACAACCCAGGTTATTATTACGTCCAACATGTCAACGCAATTTGCCAGGCCTGATGGTTCAAAAGGAACTTATAATCATGACAACACCGGTGTTTTGATCCCTCAAATCGGTATATATTCTCGTGTCGTTTTTACGTCTGATCTAATACATTTTATAGACTTATCGTGCAAGGCCATCGGATTGTTGGTTCTTTCTAGAACAAACCGAACATCAGGGTATGTTCTTTTTAGCGTTCGTCATTGATGATGCATAAACAAAGAATGTAGGCGTGCGATATTAAATATTGAAACAAAGCCCCAGCGTAGCGCCGAATTTGACTATTCTGTTCGTTTTCCCGGCATTCCTCGCAGAACTCCCTCCCAACTCTGACATATGTATACTAATTTAGGGCGCAGAGTTTGTATCAAAAGTCAGGTGATGCTTATGAAAAGATGTGGCGGATGAATCGGCTGATCTGGTATCATCTTGTCAATTACTGACACGACGAAGGAACTCAGCTCAGCCCGCTCTTATTTAGTGGGTATAATGGACCGCGCTGAAAATGTTTGTAGTACTTAAACGAAACCACGTGAACACGGGTGGATCTTGTGAATTGACCTGATGCTGTAGAGAAACCAGATTATTTTTATACGAGATGCAAGTCTGGAGAGTTGCGGCGCGTGTTTCATGACCGCAAGAGGTTCTTTCAAGTCCCAATTGAATGTGATTTCAACCATTCATCAACATTACCTAAAATCACTCGTGGTCAACTCACTCGCGGTATCCTCACCAAAGTAAACCGGTGATTTCTTCGCCGGCCATATTACATATCTGCGAGTAGAATCCAGAGAGATCAACAAGTATTTTCTTCTACAAGACTACACGTGTTGGGTGTGGTCCTTAAGAGTGCTGTTGATTGGTCCCAGAAAAAGGTTCGGCACATTTAGACGCCGAAAACATCGACAGGCGATGCAGTCCTTCGCTTCCGACGCTGATAGAGACTCGGGGATTTTTTTCTCACCCTTCCTTCTCCTGGAAGCACCTGGAAGCACGGACTCACATATAACGGAGGATCTTCAGACCTTATAGCTGTTTGTCTTTGTTTTTATACCCCGTCGCCTTGTGGTCCTGTCCCCGGTGTGCTCTATTCGGTGTCGACGTCAGCAGGACGGGTTAACGACATTCCGAATATTTTTTTCTTCATAAGTCGCTGTCAAACAATCCATCTTTGATGGCTATTTGTCTCATAGGTAACCAGTTTTGTTGTAGGGGTTTCTTGCTCAACGCCCCACCTCTTTCTTTGTTGAAGTGGTACGACAAAGTCACGAAATCTACTTGCGATCTTACCATCTGCCTTATCTATTCGCTTTCCTGTTCTAAAATCCTTTCACGAAGAAGAAAACATAAATGGCTCATCCTAGATATACGGGTGGTTATGTGTATTCCGGCGGACACTACCCTCCAAACTACTACTACCCAATCAACATTGTTCCATATCCGCCAGGACCAGGACCAGTTCCACTCTCTCCAAGGGTTCCACGTCGTAAGTCTCATGTCGCGTTTCTCCTTATAGTCTGCCATAGCTGACGAAACAAAAACAAAAAACTCAAGGCTCAGTGTCACCACGTCCTGTGCCAGTATCTCTCCATCCTCTCCTCACTAGTGCTCGAAATAAGGTGGCGCATTGGTCAGTCACAGATGACCCCGAGTTGGCGAGAAACAACCCGCACTCTCATCGCCCGGAATTTATTCACCCTTCCATTCTCGACGAACCAGCTACAACACCCGAACTTCAGCAAATGACACTCGTGTCAGACGATTTCCCATGGACTATCAATATCTCAGCTCCATCCAACCAATTTATCAGCGTAAGAATGATCTTCGGTGCTATACATGGCTCATTGCAGGAACCTTTGTCCCATGACGAATGGGATGCGCTGAGTCGGAATGCAAAGACGAATGCTCACCGATTGAGGTGCGTGCGGCTTGCAAGGATGCCCGCTCGTTATGCGATGCCCAATGAGGTGCTCGCTGTCAGAAGGATCGATTCCCTTACTGAGAAGACGATCTTTTCGGGTATCCAAAGCCTGGGCGACCCTGTAGATCCTTCCGAGTGGAATGTAAAGCTTGGATACGCTAGTGACAGGGATACTAGGAGAAGGTGAAATAACGACATTTCAAGGATCGGAACATAATAAAATCATCCTCAATATCTTGATATGGATTGTACCATATGGTTGGAAACACTTGTCTTGATTTATGTTGTCATTGTTTTTGTATTTTTAGTCATGATGTTTTCATGGAACAGAGTAGATATTGTAGTGAAGTTGGCACGTTATCAAACCTAAATGAAAATTAACCTGTTGCATTACGGCACAATACAATTCTCTCCTTTTGTTGTACTGGAAAGGCGCTTAAACTGACATACATATCTATCCGTAGATTGTCGTCATCCAATACAAGAATAGTTTTTGGGCCCTGTTTTTAAACCGTGAGAGAATTATTGGGTAACGGCAAAGATGTGCCTTAGGGATTTTTGGATTTCACCACGATTGGACGACAACATGAATCATTCCACAGTATTTAGTTTTTCCGACAATGTCCCGTTGTGGACGGAGAAGTTACAACACCTTATAGCTCTATGTAGTTAGATGGGAAAATAATCCTGTGGATAATTCAAAGGAACAAGTGCATTTTTTTAATACCTCTCTGTTTACCTATACTATCATGCCAAGCTTTCTTTCTTATAATTTGGCAGCTTGTGAAGATATTTTTTCTTCTCTCTCGAGTATTTGCTCCGAGTCCGGCTTATACCAGGGATCCGATTCAATGACTTTGTGTCATGATCCGATTCATGACATCACTTCTGGTAATGTTACGTAACCCTTATCCGATCATTTACCGTTTATCTCCTTTATCTTATCACGCTTATGTGTCACAACCCTCGTGCCACCTGATCCTAATCCGGACCTCTCCAAGGTCCGACACCCAAACCCCGTCCATATTTAGTATATCCGCCAAGTCCGAGAGTCAGTACTTGTCAAACAGTGCGTAGTCCGTTATCCTGTCCATGTCCGGTAGGTCCGAGGTCCGGTCTTGGACATTTCCTTATGGGGACATTCTGTCCGGAGCATTAAAAATGAAGTGCCAGATATGTTTCTGGTGCTGTGCAACTAGTCTCCTTTTAGTTATATCCCCTTTAGTTCTAGTAGTCTAGCTTTTTGTATGTAAAGCCCCCAGACTTCGTCTGGGGCTCTCCAGTCTGAATATCAAGTCATATTCAAGTCTATTTAAGTCTAGCCCCAGTTAATCTCTTTATAATCAAATCTTCTCTTATCTATCTCGTTTAAAGTCCACTCCCAGTATTTGTCCGGGCTGTCTCGGACTTCTAGTCCAAAATTGTTGAATTAATTGGTGGTCTGGAGTTACGGTATAGACGATGAAGTCAAGCTAGAGTTTGTTAGGGCTACTCAGCTCACACTAGAGGGAGGGGATCCTAAGGTATATATATTGGGAAAATACTAACTACTCACCTAGAGGGAGGGGATCCTAAAAGAACAAGCTTAGGGACCCTCACTCTAGGGACAGTGACTATATACATGAAAAACAATAGCGCGGCGTGCGGCCCTGGCACAGCTAAGTGCCAGACGCCCGAACCGAACATAAGCAACGTGATGCCTACGGCGTCATGCCGGGTATGAGCGCGCGACGCGCGCAAGTAGAGAAAGAGGAATAGAGACAGGAGAAGTAAACGGAGGGTGGAAATAATATATGGGAAATATAAATAAAATAGAAGGGAATATATACCGATGATAATAAATAAGGAAAAATGAGGGGACACGGTAGCGTGCCCTGACAGTTCTTGCTCCAGTGGCAAGAGAGAAATGTGGGGACATGATCATCCCCTGGCATTCGCTGTCGACTAGGCAGTGGTGTAACGGATCCACCGCATGCGGTGGATTGAGTATATGTTAGGGCTACTCAGCTCACACTAGAGGGAGGGGATCCTAAGTAAATATATTGAGGGAGAAACTAACTACTCACCTAGAGGGAGGGGATCCTAAGAGAACAAGCTTAGGGACCCTCACTCTAGGTACAGCTACTATATACATAAAACGACGACGCGGCGTGCGGCCCTGACACAGCTAAGTGCCAGGCGCCCAAGCCGAGCCTAAGCGACGTGATGTCACGGGCATCACGCCGGGTATGAGCAACGCGCGAGTAGAGAATGTGAAATAGAGACGGAGGGAGCAAACGGAAGGTGGATTTAATGTACGGGAAATGTAAATGAAATGGAAATGAACATATACCGATGATAATAAATAAGGAAAAATGAGGGGACGCGGTAGCGTACCCTGACAGTATATGCCACTTAGGCATATGCAGAGGGCTTCGCCCTCTGCAGTAATTACTATTATTACTTCTAATAATAGAGGCGCTTAACGCCTCTGGCTCGCCGTGACGCGGCGAGCCATTATGTAATAACTGTACATTAGTAGTAGCTACGCGCGTGCTGATTCAGCACGCGCACTTTGTTTTACACCATAAAAAATACAGCACCCTTGGTCTGTTATTCGTGGTGTGAAACTACAGCGTGATAAAACTTGTGTACCGTACGCGGTACACTATAAAAAGTAACGAAACGTTACAAGTGGGCCAATTGGCCATTAACTGGCCAGAAACCCTCAATAGGTTTCGATGCATTTCTGTCTCATGTCGGAGCATGAGAGATCACTCTAGCCGTATGGTCATAGAGTGGTTCCTTGCTTGTAGCGAGTGAGGAGTCTTCATCATTGTCAAGCACAGTGTTCCGAGCCTATCCCGGCAAAGTCCGGTCTAGTACGAAACACGTTGTAACGATCCGATGTGAAAAGCTATTGTGTACCGGCTATAAATGATCGGACTACAATGAGATATTTGTTTATGAGGTCGGTAGTCTACCGTGGAGCAGGTCCTGGTGCTGATTTCGGTGAATAAGGGAAAGTGGGTGTGAGTGGATGATGAGAAGGAGGGGATGTATGCGCTGATGCGAAACCAACACAGACAAAACACAAACAACAAATACAACGACTAAGAGATGTCGTATACAGATGTGCAAGTGAGGGAATGAACAGGGAGTTGGCAATGAGCTTGAAATGCGACTAAAGAGAGGACCTGCAATCAATGATGATTGAATTCCTGTGCGAGTTAGTGAAAGTGATAAACTGAAATAAAATCGCTAGTTTATACTCCGAGACCTCACTCAGAGTTAATCCAAAGATATAGATATGAGCGTAGAAATAGACTAGAGGCGAAACTTGACTTGAGCTAAACTTGACTTGATCTGAACTTGACTTAAACTGTGAGACAACTCGTCCGGTAGAATTGCTGCTGTTACAAGTATTTACATGCAGTATTTATGCCTTTCAGAGTACATAGCTTTTGGTGAGACGATCACTCATCCTTCACCAGAATAACAAACAAAAGAAATAATAAGACCAAAAAGAGAAATGAGAGGATAGGAGAATCGCGAGAGAAAGAAGGGAGATACAATTACAACAAAAGAAGAGATTCATATCGACAGGTGAAACGATGATGGGAAAATCAAGAACAAAGAACAAAAGAAACACAAAAGAGGGATCGACAGGAAAAGAAGGAACTGACTCATAACACAGCCTTGCCATAATCAACACCTGGCACTTCCCACGCTGCCTCTTTCTTGAACCATACCACCATCCTCTTATTCTTCCTACTGATCAGGTATCTGTCGATGGATCCATCGAGTTCTTAAAGTACCCTTGGCTTCTGTCAAAAAGAAGAGATCGCGATCTTGATCGATGAGTACTATTCTTCCCTTCTTATTCTAATCTCCTGCGCTGTCTAGGTATTGGATTGACTATCATAGGACGCATACGATTTCGATTTCGACGAAGTTGCGGAGCATTAGGTATAAGCTCTTCAGGTTCTTCATATTCGGGTAAGGGAGCAGTGAGTTGGTGTGGAGGGGGTTCAGTGAAGACATCGAAAGGGGCATCTAGGAAAAGGACATAATTGTGAAACAGGGCAGCGCGATAGAAGATAAGACGCCAGATTAAAATTCCAGGACGATAGGATGCAAGAGCCCCAATCAGAGTATACGAAGCTTGCATGATAGGGATATGAATGCATTCGTCTACTTTGATGTCATCGGGCAGCTTCAGATCATCATAAAAATACTGGAAGTCGAGCACGGGATTGTAGTGTCGAGGCCATGGATCACCTTCTTCTACTTCTACTTCATCGCTTTCCAATTGATATTCGCGAACCACAGTTTGAAATTCTCCATGTAGTCTATATGGAGGAGGTGAATTAAGGTCGGGATAATAAGGAATAGGGATGATGGGGAGTGTGCGATAACCAATAGGTTGGATGAACATAATGGATAATGGGAGGTTAAGAGTTGAAAAGAGAATTAAAGCTCCGAAACAGAAAGAATGTTTTTGATAAAATGAAAGGCGTGAAACTTCTCCAGAATCGTTATTCTTTTATTATTTATTGTTCTCCAAATTTTTCTTGATCAGGTTCGTTCCAGGAGGCCAGAACAAACACGTTGAAGTGTGCGAAGGGTTTGCTGATATCGGGGAGGTCGTATGGTCATTTCGGAGGAAGTAGGAGATTGAGGGGGTGAAGGATCATGAAATAGAGGGTTTAGAGGTTCTTTCGGGATAGGATTGGGTGATCGATAAAATCCTAAGGCAGGTTGATGATTACATGCTATTAAGATCCATCGGCTGGGAACATCCAGGACCATAATCATGTAATCCAATCCAACTTGTGCTGTTAGCCAAACACGATATGAATCTTGTAGAGCTGATTCTAGAGTTGAATAAACATGAGTGACTGTGAACCATCTTAATTCTTTCTCGATGTAAACTTCCTTTCCAAAAGCCAAAAAGGGGTGTACGATATCTGAACTTCTACACTTAGCGATAGTTCGAGGAACCTTGTGTGAGTAGACTGTGTCAGGGTATGCTACCGTGTCCCCTCATTTTTCCTTATTTATTATCATCGGTATATGTTCATTTCCATTTCATTTACATTTCCCGTACATTACTTCCACCTTCCGTTTGCTCCCTCCGTCTCTATTTCACATTCTCTACTCGCGCGCGTTGCGTGCTCATACCCGGCGTGATGCCCGTGACATCACGTCGCTTAGGCTCGGCTTGGGCGCCTGGCACTTAGCTGTGTCAGGGCCGCACGCCGCGTCGTCGTTTTATGTATATAGTAGCTGTACCTAGAGTGAGGGTCCCTAAGCTTGTTCTCTTAGGATCCCCTCCCTCTAGGTGAGTAGTATAGTTACCTTCCAATATATTACTTAGGATCCCCTCCCTCTAGTGTGAGCTGAGTAGCCCTAACAGACTGGGAGTAATGTCTTTGGGTCGATCTCGAGAATAGGAGTGGGTGAATAATATGTGAATAAAGTCGTCTCGATATCCAGATCGTGAGTGCGAGGACTATCGTGAGAATAACGAAAAATTGGGGGTGAAACATCTTCTTCTGGGGAAGGTTCTCGAGAAATAGGAGTAGGAGAAGGGTGTTTGAAAGAAATGGAGGAAGAGAGTCGAAGATTGAACATTTTATTGTTTTGTCGATTTGGGTAAACTGGGGGTGTCAAATGAGCTGGAAGTGAGTAGTTCAGGAAGATAGGATTTTGAATGTCCGCTTTTAGCTGAGCAACCTAAATTACCAAAAAGGGAAGATTTTGATGCGCGACAACGTGCGTGCAGATAGAGAGAGTACAGAGAGTACGGGTGTGAGGGACTTGGTGTCATGACCCTCGTGCCACCCAATCCTAATCCGGACCTCGGAGAGGTCCGGCACCCAAACCCCATCCATATTTAGTATATCCGCCAATGTTAGGGCTACTCAGCTCACACTAGAGGGAGGGGATCCTAAGAGAAATATATTGGGGAGAACTAACTACTCACCTAGAGGGAGGGGATCCTAAGAGAACAAGCTTAGGGACCCTCACTCTAGGGACGGCGACTATATACATGAAAAACGATAGCGCGGCGTGCGGCCCTGACACAGCTAAGTGCCAGACGCCCGAACCGAACATAAGCGACGTGACGCCTACGGCGTCACGCCGGTACGAGCGCGCGACGCGCGCAAGTAGAGAAAGTAGAATAGAGACAGGGGGAGCAAACGGAGGATGGAAATAATATATGGGAAATATAAATAAAGTATAGGGGAATATATACCGATGATAATAAATAAGGAAAAATGAGGGGACGCGGTAGCGTACCCTGACACCACCCCCCCCTTCAACGAGGCGGCGTCCCGACGCCTGTAGCTTCGACTAGTGATGCTTGCAACTTGGAGAAATCGAACCGAGGGCGACGATGGAAGAGGAGACCATTTATCGAGCGCGGCGCACTCGGGTGCTCACGGTGGAACTGCCTAATGAGATCTGGGGCTGCAATATTCGACTCGGGTTCCCATTGATCATGCTCGGGACCATAGCCTTCCCAACGCACCTTATATTCGAGTCGTCTCCGGAACACCCGACTGTCCAAAATCCGTTCCACGACGTAGTGCTCACCGTCATCTCTGACCTCCGGAGGTGGGGGAGCCTTGACGCGACGACCCGGGATTGTATCTTCAACCTTTGGGCGTAACTTCCCGACGTGGAACACTGGATGAAGCCTTGACATCGACAGTGGTAAACGCAGCTTATATGCGTGTGATCCGACCTTGCTGACTATCGGAAAAGGCCCCAAGTACCGATGCGATAACTTGGCGGAGGGCCTGGTGGTACGGATATCGCTCGAATCAAGGTATACCTTGTCGCCAACCTTGTATTCAGGTGCCGGGATGTGTTTCCGATCGTAGTACTTGGCCATCTCGTCTTTCGACCTGGCTATGGCGGCCTTGGCTTCCTCTATTGTCGACTCCATACGCGTCTTGAACTCGTTGACAGACTCGATCTTGGAGTCGGCAACCAGCGGTTCGAAACCCATACGAGGATGTCGTCCAGTGTCGAGTTCAAAGGGTGTTGAACGCGTGGCTGAATGTACATGGTTGTTGTATGCGAACTCAGCCATGGGCAGCAGCTGGTCCCAGTCGTCCTGTCGCTCCGAGGTGAAAAGTCGAAGATACTGCTCGACTTCTGCGTTGACACGTTCTGTCTGACCATCGGTTTGAGGATGATACGCCGTAGAGGGTGCAAGCCGTATGCCCAGGAGCCTAGAAAGCTCCTGTGTGAAGCGGGACGCGAACTGGGGGCCTCTGTCAGAGATCACCTTCATGGGGAGACCATGGAGCTTCCAGACGTGTTGAAGGTACAGACGGGCTAGACCTGTCGCGTCAAGTGTCGTAAATGTCGGCACGAAATGAACCCGCTTGGTGAGAGAGTCGACGACAGAGAGGATCGCGTCGAAACCATTGGATTCTGGCAGCTCCACGATGAAGTCGACTGAGATGTGTTCCCAGGGTCGACTTGGCACTTCTGTGGGTCGGAGAAGGCCATAGGGAGCATGACGAGACGGTTTCGTACGTAGACACATGTCGCAGGCCTCTACATAGCGTTGGACATACCTAGAGACACCTGGCCACCAGAAGGTGCGCAAAACGAGCTCGAGAGTCTTGAAACGACCCGGGTGACCACCGAGCTTGGTGTCGTGGTGCCTGGAAAGGATTTTCCGACGCAGCTCGTCGACGTTTGGCACGTAAACCTTGCCGCGATAATAGAGGAGGTCCTGGTCTTCAAACCATTCCGACGAGTGAGCTGAACGACCACCCAGTGCACGAAGTGTTGCAACGGCTTTGGAAACGCTATCTTCGACCTTGCCTTCTCGATTGGCCTTGCGAATCTGGCGTAGCAGGTCCTCCTCCTCCCCTTTAAGACGGAATGTTTGCAGAGCATTGATTGCAAACATTTCGGGTCGGATTAGGGTGACGCCACGATTATCGTCCTTTCCCGAGCCATGATCTGGGCGACGGGATAGGCCATCAGGTTTACCCATCGACTTACCCGGTATATGCTGTAGGGTGAAGTCGAATCGTGAGAGATATACTGACCATCTAGCTTGACGACGATTGAGGTTACGCGCGGACATGAAATACTCGAGATTCTTGTGATCAGTCCGTATGTCGATAGGGTGAGATGCGCCTTCGAGAAAGTGTCGCCATTCCTCCAAAGATCGTATGATAGCGAGCATCTCCTTGTCGTGAATCTCGTAGTTGCGTTCGACAGGGCTAAGGGCCTTCGAGAAGAACGCAACTGGGTGCCATTTACCGTCCTCGTTCGACAACTGTGAGAGAACCGCGCCTGTTGCAAAGTCGGAGCTGTCTGCTTCAACCCGGTAAGGATTAGTGGGGTTGGGAATGAGAAGAATGGGGGCAGAGGTGATCGACGACTTCAGAGTATCGAAAGCATGCTGACAAGTGTCGGACCAGACGAAGGGCGTATCTTTCTTGGTTAGCCCGAACATGGGATTGGCAATACGCGCGAAATCCTTGATAAACCGACGGTAGAAGTTGGCGAAGCCCAAGAAGGACTGAACCTCAGTGACATTCTTCGGGACAGGCCAGTCTCTGACACCCGAGACTTTCGCGGGATCCATCTCTACGGTGTTCTCGGAAATGACAACACCCAAGTACTCGATCTTAGTCCGACAGAACTCGCACTTCTCTGCCTTGAGATACAGCTTGTGCTCACGGAGACGTTCGAGAACGCGTCGTGTCACCCTGTCGTGCTGTTCCCGATCCCGAGTGTAAATGAGAATGTCGTCGATATAGACGGCAACGACACCTTCTGAGATCATGTCTTCAAAGATCTCGTTCATCATCGTCTGGAAGGTGGCAGGACTGTTAGTGAGACCAAAGAACATCACCAAGGGCTCGAAGAGGCCACGATTGGTGCGGAAAGCAGCCTTCCACTCATCTCCTTCCTTTATCCGTACGTTGTTGTAACCCCAGCGCACGTCCAGCTTGGTAAAGTACCGGGCACCTTGCAGTTTGTTGATGAGTTCCGAGATCAGAGGCAGCGGGTAACGATTCTTGATCGTCATGGCATTCAGCGCACGATAGTCCTGAATAAGGCGAAGAGAGCCATCTTTCTTCTTAATGAAGAACACCGGGGACGCCATGGGCGACTTGGAGGGCCGGATTCGTCCAGAAGCAAGGTTCTCTTCCAGAAACGCATCTAACTCGGCCTGTTCGTTAGGTGACAGCGGGTAGATCTTGCAAGACTTGGGCTCAGAACCTGGCACAAGTTCTATCGGGTGATCCCACTTCTTCGACTGCGGCAACGAATCGAATGACTCCTTCGAGAAAATGTCGGCAAAGTCGTGGAACATCTTTGGCACGATATCCCGAAAGCCCTTGGGAGCTGGTGTGTCTGCGTTGTTGGCGTGGGCCTGAGCCAGTCGCTGGGAGATGGTCTCGGTGGCGGTGCGTGTCGGGCTCGTCGGGTAGCATTGATATCGCGAACAGTCGATCACCTTCTTCAATCTCAGACTCGACGTCGACCAGGTCTGGTATGTCAGGATCATCGGCCTCAGTGTTGTCGAGCTTTGGTAGGGGCGCGCGTCGGATCTGTTGGAACGCACGCTTAGAGAGCTTACCCGCTGGCCAGCGTGGGGCACAAGACCGACAACTGGGGCTGCAGCGCATGAACTCTACTTGACCAGTTGTGTAGTCTATGACGGGATTGTGAGCCTTGAACCACGGCAGCCCAAATAGGACGGGATACTTGAGCGAGGTAACGGCGAACAAGGTGCGTTCGGAGTGATCCCGAAATCGAACAACCAGGTCGACGACGTGGGTGATAGAGCCAGCATGGTTGGGCGTACCATCGACATTAAACACGGGAATTGGTTTAGCAAGACGTACGGAGGGAAGCCGATGCTTCTCGACAAAGTCGCGGTCGAGGAACATACCGCTAGCTCCAGTGTCCAGCATGGCCTTGCTGTGCAGCAGGGCTCCAGTGTCAACACTCTGTAGTTCCACCGGGATCTCTAGCTTCTGCGTGCCAGCAGTAGCTGCGAGTCGGTATTCCTTTGGCAATGCGCGACGTTGAGAAGGCGACAGCATACATGGAATGGAAACAGAGCGTGTAGCAGGTGGAGGCGATTCTTTGGGTTTATCAGAGGATGCAGCAGGGGTAGTCAGATTCGAATCAGGAATGTCATTTTGTTCGCGATCTATGTACAAAATGTCGAATCTATTAGATGTCGGCAACGAGGGTGCATCTATCACTCATCGCCGTTTTGAAAATCCTCTACCTCTGCTGCAGCTACAGTCTCCCCCTCTGTCAGAGCAGAGTCACCACGTGTCTGGGCTTCTATCGCGTCTTTCTGGGCCAGCAGATGCGCGATACTGTCGTCTAACTCCTCGGGCTGGAGATACCGGATGTCATATGCACGAGGGCATTCGCGAGCCCAATGGCCTGCTGCTCCACAGCGACGACACCTGGTTGATTCTAGGCCAGCACGTCGACGGGCAGCGTCAACGTCCATCGGATCATGCCTAACCTGGGGTGCAGGAGCAGGAGCCGCAGGTCTTGGAGGCAACGTGGGCACGATTTGAGATGCTGGCCTGGGAGGTGGATAGGGAGGAGCCTGATAGGAAGGGGCAGGGGGCCTCCTCTGGATCTGGAGGGTCTGATACGACGGAAAAGGGGTGTGACGAGGTCGATTAATGGGGACAGCTGCGGGATTTGTCTGAGCCGTTCCAGAGCCCACGAGTCGACGGCGAGCAGCGGTGAAGGCCTCGTTGGCACGCCTGTCCATGTCAAACATGCGTGCTTGCCTGATCCAGCCTTCGTAGTCGTGGAGTGCGGGTCGGTCTTTCACCGTCGCTACCAGAGATGCAATTGCCGGGTCTAAACCGTTACGAAAGTACGTGTTAATGGCGAGTCCTTCCGTAAAGCCAGCGTGCTCAATGAGTACGCGGAAGGCGTCTACATACTCTTCCACAGTCCTGTTGCCTTGGACATAGCGGTTGGAGTAGAGGGCGTTGATGGCATCTTCTTGCTCGGATTGTGGAAAGAAATCTGCCTTGAATCTTTCCCGGAAGGCGTCCCAGTCAGCGAAGGGCTTCTCTCCTCTTTGATACCTTTTCAGCATAGATTCGCTGAAGGTAAGGGCACGACCTTCATTCATGTACGACATTGCCCAGCCGATCTTGAGTTCATCAGTCTCGAAGTCGCGACTGCATATACTCATGTAGAACTCGACAGTGTTCCAAAAGGCGCGACCCTTGGAGCGATCTCCGTCGAACGAAGGAGGTACAGCAGGTCGGGTATTTCGGGAAGAACGCGAACTGGCTTGATGCTCAGGAGCCGGTGGTTGTCCAGACGAGGACGCGTCGGCCACAGGGGTGTTTTGGGTTGGAGCAGCTCTAGCCGCGTCTCGGATGCTCTGCAGCACCTCAATCATCTGTGAGGCCTGGGATTCCTGTCTTGCCATGCGGGCATCCATTTCCGCGAACTGCCGCATAATAATAGTCGCCACATCGTTGAGGGTGACGAGTGGGGGTGCAGAGGGTGGAGGAGAAGAGTCCATGAGAGAGAGAAAGGAAAATGGTGTTTTTAAGATGGAGCAGAGGGGTCGGTTATAGACGGGACTCGAAGGAAAAATACGACACTGCGATAGTCGGTGTCGAGCGCGATTTTCCGATAGCGAGTGTCGATAAAAACGGCCAGTCTGCGAGTAGAAGCTTGTTCTACTGTTAGGGCTACTCAGCTCACACTAGAGGGAGGGGATCCTAAGACAATATATTGGAAGGGAAACTAACTACTCACCTAGAGGGAGGGGATCCTAAGAGAACAAGCTTAGGGACCCTCACTCTAGGTACAGCTACTATATACATAAAACGACGACGCGGCGTGCGGCCCTGGCACAGCTAAGTGCCAGGCGCCCAAGCCGAACCTAAGCGACGTGATGTCACGGGCATCACACCGGGTACGAGCACGCGATGCGCGCGAGTAGAGAAAGTGAAATAGAGACAGAACAAGGGAACGGAAAGTAAAAGTAAAATATGGAAACGATAAATGGAATAGGAATGAAATGATGCCGATGATAATAAATAGAAAAATGAGAGACGGCGGTAGCGTACCCTGACACTTTACTCACGCGCGTTGCGTGCTCGTACCTGGCGTGATGCCCGTGACATCATGTCGCTTAGGTTTGGCTTGGGCACCTGGCACTTAGCTGTGTCAGGGCCGCATGCTGTGTTGTCATTTTACATATATAGTAGCAGTACCTAGAGTGAGGGTCCCTAAGCTTGTTCTCTTAGGATCCCCTCTGTAACATTTTGTTACGATTTATGAGTAGCCCGATTCTTACGGACTCACAACTAACAGTGTAAAGCTGTATATTTGCAAGTGCAGGTAAGAAAGGCTACCGGCGCCTTTACCGTTACGTGGTATTTACAGGTGTGATGGTGCCTATGTACATTACATAATACTAAGTACTTGGGCAGACGACGATCGTCTGCATATAAGTGTATATACGAATATGTACTATGATTAATAGTAGTCCGCTGCTCATAGCGGAACTGTTACATCCTCCCCCACTGACTTGAGCGTCAAGTCAAGGCATGATATGACGAGTAAGTCTCAGTCGTCCGCGGGATAATCCATGGCCATCTCAATATCACCTTGAGGGCCTGCTCCTGGTCTATCCAGGACCTCGTATTGATCAGGGTCGATCACGAGTTCTTTCTCAGCAATATCCGCTGGGAGTGGTGCTTTCGCTGAGGGAGGCGAGTTAGCGGTGGACTCCACATAGGGAGCCTCCTTCGAAGGTCCAGCAGTGGGAGCTGCAGGGGCGGCGCCACGACGATTGTTGCGATGTCGTCTTCAATACTGACACCCTGGTAACAGCGACGAAACGGTGGGTTGGGATTCTCGCCATTTCACGGCGATTGTGTTGCTGTTAATGTGTGATCGCCACCGCTCAAATACACTGGAGACATTGTAGGGTTTAGCCAAAAAAAGGATCTTAAGAAAATTATAGTTCGAGGTATAGACTATTGATGATTTACTAAATTGTGCAATCATATTATAACTAATACTCAGATTAAGGGATTCTGGTTTGGAAAATTGTCAGTATGCTGCTATTATTATCTTAGTTAAATTCTGTAATAATTTTTACTTATATAACACTATGAATAACATTCTCTATTCAGTCAAACAGTATGCAAACTAAAATATATATTATTATTAACTATAGTGGAAAATTATATATTCAAGTTGATATAATTACTTGTCAATAAAGTATTTTATCATAATTTTGAGGGTGTGGTAAATATTGAGTTTCTATGTAATTAAAACTTAAGATCACAATTTGTGACATTAGAGTTTTCTCAAGATTTTCCAGGAATCCATGTATTATTAAGGTTTTCCCAGGAAAACTCTAATATTACAAAGAGTATTCTCATGCTTAAAATTAGGTTTTTCCCATGCATCTAAATTATGATAGAAATATATTCTCACAATAAATTTAAAAAACATTTTCAGAACATTCTTCAATATAGATGATGATAATGTAAGTTTCATTCTGTTTATTATTTTACTGAATGGATAACATTGATCATGGGCTTATATGATAAAGAATTATTACATAATTCAACCAAGATATTATAGCAGTATACTGACAATTTTCCAAATCAGAATCCCTTAATATAAGTATTAATTATAATATAATTGTGCAATTTGGTAAATCATCAATAGTCTATACCTCGAACTATAATTTTCTTAAGATCCTTTTTTTGGCTAAACCCTACAATGTCTCCAGTGATAGTGGTCCTAATCGAGTCTCGATTAATCGGGTATTCACGCAGTTATATCGCAGCATCCCGACAACTTCTTCCTTAGTGGGAGTGTTACCCTGGGGCAGGGTATATGCTCGATTAAGGATGGCCACGGGTATATACCCGCGGGTTCGGGTACCTGTGCACGGGTACCTGTGTCACTCCCAACCCATACCTGGATCCGCGGGTTTTTCACTCACAGGTAATGGGTACCCGCGACGGGTACCCAGGTATTACCCGTTTTTTATCTTAACCCAGGTACCCGCAGGTTTAACCTGTTCATACCCAGGTTTGACCTGTTTTCACAAAAAAACCCGGGTACTTGCAGGTCAAACCTGCAGGTACCCAGGTCAGCATTTATTTATGTACTGTAAAGCCTAAATCTACTATGTATCTACCACTATGACTGCGGCCTTTTCAATTTCAGAAGTACTAGTTTTACCTCTATGCCAACCAGCGACTAAAGTTTCCTTGAATGATTCTTCACTTCCTAGCTCCGGAAACGCCAACCAAGAGTTCAGAAGGACTGTGTGACGGATGTTCTGATCTGTGAGATTGCAGCGCAGTGGCGAAACAATGCGCCCACTGAGAGAGAATGCCCGCTCAACATCTGTTGAAGTTGCTTTGAAATATGGAATGAGTTTGAATTAAGGCTCTCAACGGGTTAGAGGTCGCACAGGTTTAACCCGCAGGTACCTGTATCCGTACCCGCAGGTCACGGGTACCCGTCACACAGGTACCCGGCGCCTAATTGACCCGGGTCGGGTACAGGTAGCCATTTTCGAAACCACGGGTACCCGTGCTAACCCGCCCTATAAGACATAGTGACAGGTGGGTGATTTTCGAGTGGTGTTTGTCGTGATTTTTTTTTTATTTTGGCTCTAGAGAGCTCAAATCTTACTTAAAATGGAAATAAAAAAATATGTCAACAATATTTTTTAATTCTCTACAAGATAAGTTGGGCGCTTAAATAAGCGCCCATCTCGCTTAATAACTTAATCTAGTAACATCTAGTCACACGTGACATTACCTGCAGGTAACACACAGGTACCTGCAGATTACCTGTTGTCACAGGTTGACCTGCCTACCCGCAGGTTGTCACGTGACCTGCGGGTCAAAACCCGGGTCAGGTCGAGGATACCCAAATTTTTGACACTGACCCGCGGGTACGGGTACCCGTACCCGCGGATCCAACCCGTTGAGAGCCTTAGTTTGAATAAAGACTATAAATAAGAATGAACTTACCCAGTGATCCAAGATAATCCAATGCCATCTGTGCTAAAGCTGCGGGCAAGACGCCACTTTGACTTTGAGCATGCCAATACATAAGGCTGTTCACGGGTTATGACCCGCGGGTTTGGGTACCTGTTTTCAGGTACCCTTGGTCACCCAGACCCAGACCCGCACCCTTGCGGGTTTTGCCCACGGGTACCCGCGGTTTTAAGTGCCATACCCGCACCCGAAAAAAACCCGTTTTTTTTGGGCACCCGCGGGTTTTTTGGGGTACCTGCAGGTACCCGCGGGTTTTCTATATAAAAATTTTCCGAAATTTGATGTTCAAACCCGCGGGTTTTGCAAAAAAATTTCAAAACCCAAACCCGCACCCTCGGGTCTTAAGCGAAATTAAACCTGCGGGTTTGGGTACCTGAACCCGCGGGTATTGTGACAGGTACCTGTCACAGGTACCCGGGTATACCCATACCCGTGAACAGCCTTACCAATACATGATTGGATCATGGCAGTCAATTGTTCCGGTAGACAGATAGAGCTCAAGGGGGTCTGGCCCTTGCAAGGACATATGGTTCATGTCCCACGCTTCGATTTCATCATATGTTCGCTGCACAAAGAACATTATGAGAAGAAAGAAGATCATTTGAATATAACTTACGCGGGGTTTAGAAGCACTCTCCTGCACCATTTTTGGAAGATACTTATCTTCCCATATCTTACACATGATGTCTATGGCCGTCTGAATCCATTCATCCGGCCATTCTTTTTGTTTGAAGTACTGAGTCTTGTATCGCGGATGGAGAACTATGACAAGAATTAGAACAAATCATGTATATAAGAATCTATTGATATACTTACCCATGGCTGTACAATAAACTTCGCTCTGGTCAGACAAGCCGTAATACTTGTCCAAAATGTGTGTGCCGCGTTTAGCAGCATGACGAACAGCAGGATGTAGGTCTTCATCATCAATAATCTTGTCCAAGTGTTCGTGCAAATAATCGATGGTAGGGATAACCTGATAGATGAGGGTGGCATCCGAGTGACTCATCTTTTGAGTTGCAACTTTGAAAGCCTAAATACATAACATTAATAAAGAAGATTGATGAAAAAGAGCCATACCTTTAAGAGCGGTTGCAGCTGCTCAATTATGGCCCATTCGTGAGTGCGTAGATGGTATTTCTCTAGTTTGAGGTCTTCATATCGAGCAGCAGTGCAGAGCTTGACTACGGCTAGCCGATTGTGCAGATGGCGTTCCAGAGCCTCAACGTGGGTATTCCATCGAGTGGGTACCACCTTAATAGGAGCCAAAGGTGTGATTCCTTCAGCTTTTGAACACTCTGCAAGTGCCGTGTGTGTCAGGGTACGCTACCGCCGTCTCTCATTTTCTTATTTATTATCATCGGCATCATTTCGTTCCTATTTTATTTATCATTCCCGTATTTTACTTTTACTTTCCGTTTCCTTGTTCTGTCTCTATTTCACCTTCTTTACTCACGCGCGTTGCGTGCTCGTACCCGGCGTGATGCCCGTGACATCACGTCGCTTAGGTTTGGCTTGGGCACCTGGCACTTAGCTGTGTCAGGGCCGCACGCCGCACTATCGTTTTTCATGTATATAGTCGCTGTCCCTAGAGTGAGGGTCCCTAAGCTTGTTCTCTTAGGATCCCCTCCCTCTAGGTGAGTAGTTAGTTTCCCTTCCAATATATTGTCTTAGGATCCCCTCCCTCTAGCCTGAGCTGAGTAGCCCTAACAGTGTGTTTGGTATCCGAGCGAGCAAGCGTTGTAGCAAAACCGGTAATCTAATGTATGAACTGAGTTAATAGTTTGCTAGAATGAAATAGAGACATACCTTTTTCAATGTAAACATTGCCTCTTTGCGTTCCGCGTTTGACAGCGGGCCTAAGATTGACTCTACATCTTCCTCCACCTCATGGACAACATCCTCCATTTGTTCATCACGGAGGATGTCCACATCATCCATGTCCTCCATTTCTTCTTCATCTTGAATACCGTCGCCTTCTTGATCGTTGTGGCTGTCTATGTCATCCAGATCTTGTTGCTCTGGCTCAAGATCTTCCAACCGTGTCATGTCTTCCTCAGACACGGCTTTCCCAGGTAAAAAGCCTCGAAGAACAGCCTTGTGTACACTTAGTTAGTTCTTGAAGAAATAAACAATCCTGCACCTACCTTTTCCGTGAGACTCAGAATGTGGTTCATACAGCGGACCCGGGACTTTTGTGTCAGGGTACGCTACCGCCGTCTCTCATTTTCTTATTTATTATCATCGGCATCATTTCTTTTCTATTTTATTTATCATTTCCATATTTTACTTTCACTCTCCGTTTCCTTGTTCTGTCTCTATTTCACTTTCTCTACTCGCGCGCGTCGCGCGCTCGTACCCGGCGTGATGCCCGTGACATCACGTCGCTTAGGTTCGGCTTGGGCACCTGGCACTTAGCTGTGCCAGGGCCGCACGCCGCGTCGTCGTTTATGTATATAGTAGCTGTACCTAGAGTGAGGGTCCCTAAGCTTGTTCTCTTAGGATCCCCTCCCTCTAGGTGAGTAGTTAGTATTTTCCCAATATATATCTCTTAGGATCCCCTCCCTCTAGTGTGAGCTGAGTAGCCCTAACATTTTGTCCACTCCAGCCTGGGATACGTCTCCCAAGCTCAGCGATCATTGTGTCATTGTTTGATGTGTTGTCGCCCGTTAGCGCAAGTAGCTGTAGTAGTAAATAAATGAGTACATGGTTAAAAATATGCAGAAAATCAATGCACCTTATCCGTAAGTCCAAATCTGTCTAGGATCTTCAATACCTGGTCCGCGAGATTCTTCCCGGTGTGAGAATGCAATGCGCTAGCAAAATAAAGAAATGTAAGCATGATTATGAGCAAAAGTGAAAGAAAACACTGTACCAAATGAAATCAAGGATCATGTGCTGCATCGCGCCAGTTTTCATGTCAACCCAGTGGACGGTAAGTGCCAGGAATGACATGGCTTTGCGCGATGTCCATGTGTCCAGCGCAATGTGAATAGAGTGTGTGTGTTTCTGGAAGCACATAAGAATGAAAGAAATCTCATAGAAAGATGAAGACATACCTGAAACAACTCGACCACTTTTGACATTGTAAGCTTGAACAATGTTTGGATATCGTGGACTACTGATTGTCGCGATGGGACTTGCAGAGTGGGGTTCAACATTTTGAAAGCCTCGATTATCTCGGGATCTTCAATGATTGCGTATGGACGGTTGCACCTGACAATCCACTTTACGATGGTGAAGCGGAAACCTTTGCATGTGTACGTCGAACCCTTAGCAAAGTGGGCCATGATTTGGCTGGCCTTTGTGGTCTCGGGGTCACAGTCCTTGACGTGGCGGTTTAAGTTACCCATAGACATGTCGTTGCAGTGTCGGGTGATGATTTTGGAAGGATTCCTGAGGAAGGGAAAGGAATAAGGCTCTCAACGGGTTGGATCCGCGGGTACGGGTACCCGTACCCGCGGGTCAGTGTCAAAAATTTGGGTATCCTCGACCTGACCCGGGTTTCAACCCGCGGGTCACGTGACAACCTGCAGGTAGGCAGGTCAACCTGTGACAACAGGTAATCTGCAGGTACCTGTGTGTTACCTGCAGGTAATGTCACGTGTGACTAGATGTTACTAGATTAAGTTATTAAGCGAGATGGGCGCTTATTTAAGCGCCCAACTTATCTTGTAGAGAATTAAAAAATATTGTTGGCATATTTTTTTATTTCCATTTTAAGTAAGATTTGAGCTCTCTAGAGCCAAAATAAATAAAAAATCACGACAAACACCACTCGAAAATCACCCACCTGTCACTATGTCTTATAGGGCGGGTTAGCACGGGTACCCGTGGTTTCGAAAATGGCTACCTGTACCCGACCCGGGTCAATTAGGCGCCGGGTACCTGTGTGACAGGTACCCGTGACCGGTGGGTACGGATACAGGTACCTGCGGGTTAAACCTGTGCGACCTCTAACCCGTTGAGAGCCTTAGAAAGGAAGAAGGTAAGCCTGGGAATCGTTTAATCAAATAATGCTTGATTGGCTCACTCACTTCTTGCACGTGAATGCGTAAACCAAATTACCACGGGACTTAATTCGACTACCATTGGTATCAATATGAAACACTGCCAGTTTAAAATGGTTGTATACGGCAGACGTGAACTTGCGTCGCTTGCGATCTATTTGACATGGTAAGCAATAGCAAAACTGATAGCACGGGATATTACTTACAAAGAATCTTTGTATCTTCAGAAGCATCACTCTGAATTCCCGAATCGTCGTCATCCAGATCCTTCACTGTAGATAAAACTACATCTTCTTCATCATCGACCGTCAGATTCGGCGTTTCGGGTGGTGTGGTATTGGGAGTTTGGAAAACAGGTGGGGAAGAAGGTATTATCGGGTCTTCTACTTGAGATAATCTTCTGGTCCTTTTTTTAGATGGATTTTCTCTTGCTGCTGTGCCCTTCGCAGCCTGTTCCTTGCGCTTCATGTGTAGGGTTTTTTTTTGGATTTTCAATGGACCTTTATGGGTCTCAGATTTATAATAACAGACGGGATACTCCCGTCACACCGTGTAATATAGGAAAAAAAAATTGGTAGTCCTGGTAGACATAATAAAAAAATTGATATACTGAAGCTAAGAAAAAACCCGCGGGTAATGCAAAATTACAGAAAGTGAAACCCGGATCCGCAGGTAAAGTAAGCCGTGGGTACCTGCCAACGGGTACCTGAAACCCGCGGGTAAAAACCTGGGTACCTGTTTTTTCCCATACCCATGGCCATCCTTATGCTCGATGCCATCCTTCGATTATGGATGGGGAATTATTCACCGTCTTATCGGCATTGAGCCAGGTGGATAGTCCAGGCTCGGTACATATTTCCACTACAATGGGGAATACGGTCTTCCTTGTTTCCCGATTCGGGAATATTTTTCGAAGCCATGCTACGACTTCAACATCACTGATATTCAGCGATCCTGATGGTTCAACCCTTATATAAAAGGGTACAGAAGCGGGGTCCTTATACCACGTCTCATAGAGGCGACCCGTTTCTAGGTCCATTTGCCCTTCTGTTGGGTATGGAAAAGCTTCGGGGCGCTCCCCGATAGTGAGGCGAGCGTAGTCTCGCTCTTTCTGTCAGAGAATGCTCTAGTACAACATATATAGGAGCTAGCAGCATGTCAGACAGCTCTGACATTGTGGTTGCCTTTTGGCTAAGTGGTCAACGCTGCTGCTAGAGCGCCCTCTTACATAATGTCAGAGCTGCTGAGGTCACCGGTTCAAATCCTGGAGGTACCAGGTTTTCTCTGAACCCTTGGCTTACAGGCACCCGTGGGAAAGGTGTCTGGGGGCAGATCCTAGAAAGTTGTGACTTATGTGACAGATGGTAGGAGTCTCAATCTGCGAAGGTTTAAATGCACCATAGGATTGTGGTAGCACCAGGTCGCAGCTTTAGCCTATGCCATCGAGGTCGCTGGCCCTTGAACTGTTAGGGCTACTCAGCTCAGGCTAGAGGGAGGGGATCCTAAGATAATATATTGCGGAAAACACTAACTACTCACCTAGAGGGAGGGGATCCTAAGAGAACAAGCTTAGGGACCCTCACTCTAGGGACAGCGACTATATACATGAAAAACGATAGCGCGGCGTGCGGCCCTGACACAACTAAGTGCTAGGCGCCCGAACCGAACCTAAGCGACGTGATGTCACGGGCATCACGCCGAGTACGAGCGCGCGACGCGCGCGAGTAAAGAAAGTGAAATAGAGGCAGAACGAGGAAACGGAAAATGGAAGTAATGAACGGGAAATGTAAATGAAATAGAAATAAACATATACCGATAATAATAAATAAGGAAAGTAAGGGGACGCGGTAGCGTACCCTGACACTTTCATCTTTCTATTGATGAACATCATGCCTACATCCCAGGCAAGTTTAATGCGTGCGTGCATTGCAACCTTTTGAGGTGTGTCTAATATGGGTGGTTTCTTCCAGATCTGCTTCCCCTGTAGTACGAATGAGGGATCATCCAGTGGACACATCATATACCACACGAGTGGGTCGGGGACTGGCCCAGGTACAGGGGTTTTCCCCGCTCGAGAAGCTGTGGGATCGTGGCCTTGCATGAAAGCAGGCCACGTATCGTGGTACTTGGCCTGGTTGGAGATACGGGGAGTTCCTGGGAACTCAGCAAGGACTTTTTCAGCGAGTTGTCACCGAGACAATAATGACTCCTCTTCAGGGTCCAGCCTGTCCATCAGGCCAAAATTGTCCCCAGAGTGGGGAGGAACGGGTTGACCGTTGGAGTTGAGTACCGACTCATCGTTGTAGGAGTCTGCCCAATCGTGGTCGTCTAGATCATCGTCATTGTCAGGGTACACTACCACGTCCCCTCATTTTTCCTTATTTATTATCATCGGTATATATTCCCCTCTATTTTATTTATACTCCCCATATATTATCTCCACCCTCCGTTTGCTCCCCCTGTCTCTATTCCACTTTCTGTCACGGTACGCTATCGCCTTTTCCGATTATTCGATTTCTTCGATTTCTCTCGGTTTCATTTCGTGTTACGATTTCCTTCATTTCCCGTACTTTGCCGTTTCCATTAGCTCCATCGTTTTCTCGATCTTTCGATCTTTTCGATTTTCCTCGATTTCTGTCTGTATCTCCTCGGATCCCATGGGGATCAGTCGAGCGCTTCGTATCCTGTACTTATATGCGTTTTCCCTAGAGGGGGATACCTAAGCTTGTTCTCTTAGGTTTTCCCTCCTCTAGGTGAGTAGTTAGTCGCTGCCCCTCAATAGATCTTAGGTTTTCCCTCCTCTAGGTGTGTGCCCTGAGTCGCCCTAACACTTTCTCTACTTGCACGCATCGCGCGCTCGTACCTGGCGTGATGCCGTAGGCGTCATGTCGCTTATGTTCGGTTCGGGCGTGTAACGTTTCGTTACTTTTTATAGTGTACCGCTTGCGGTACACAGTTTATATCACGCTGTAGTTTCACGCCACAAGTAACAGACCAAAGTGCTGTATTTTCTTTGTGGAGTAAAACAAGTTGCGCGTGCTGAATCAGCACGCGTGTAACTACTACTAATGTACAGTTATTACATAATGGCTCGCCACGTCACGGCGAGCCAGAGGCGTTAAGCGCCTCTATTATTATTAGAAGCAATAATAGTAATTACTGCAGAGGGCGAAGCCCTCTGCATATGCCTAAGTGGCATATACTCAATCCACCGCATGTGGTGGATCCGTTACAGGGCGTCTGGCACTTAGCTGTGTCAGGGCCACATGCCACTGTCAGGGTACACTACTGCCATCTCTCATTTTTCTATTTATTATCATCGGCTTCATTTCATTCCTATTGCATTTATCATTTCCGTATTTTACTTTTACTTTTCGTTTCCTTGTTCTGTCTCTATTTCACTTTCTCTACTTGCGCGCGTCGCGCGCTCGTACTCGGCGTGATGCCCGTGACATCATGTCACTTAGGTTCGGCATGGGTGCCTGGCACTTAGCTGTGCCAGGGCCACATGTCACATCATCATTTTATGTATATAGTAGCTGTACCTAGAGTGAGGGTCCCTAAGCTTGTTCTCTTAGGATCCCCTCCCTCTAGGTGAGTAGTATAGTTATTGCCCAATATAGTACTTAGGATCCCCTCCCTCTAGTGTGAGCTGAGTAGCCCTAACAGTGTTCACCGTCATCTCTGACTTCAGGAGGTGGAGGTGCCTTGACGCGACGACCCGGGATTGTGTCTTCCACCTTTGGATGTAACTTCCCGATGTGGAACACTGGGTGAAGTCTTGACATCGACAGTGGTAAACGCAGCTTGTATGCGTGCGACCCAACCTTGCTGACTATCAGAAAAGGCCCTAAGTACCGATGTGACAACTTAGCAGAAGGTCTGGTGGTACGAATGTCGCTTGAATCGAGGTAGACCTTGTCGCCAACCTTGTACTCAGGTGCCGGGATGTGTTTCCAATCGTAGTACTTGGCCATCTCGTCCTTCGACTTGGCTATGGCGGCCTTGGCTTCCTCTATCGTCAACTCCATATGCATCTTGAACTCGTTGACAGATTCGATCTTCGAGTCGGCAACCAGCAATTCAAATCCCATACGAGGATGTCGTCCAGTGTTGAGCTCGAACGGTGTCGCATGCGTAGTTGAGTGTACGTGGTTGTTATATGCGAACTCAGCCAAGGGCAGTAGTTGGTCCCAGTCGTCCTGTCACTCAGAGGTGAAAAGTCGAAGGTACTGTTCGACTTCTGCATTGACACGTTCTGTCTGACCATCAGTTTGAGGATGATATGCCGTCGAGGGTGCAAGCCGTATGCCAAGGAGCCTAGAAAGCTCTTGCGTGAAGCGGGACGCGAACTGGGGGCCCCTGTCAGAGATCACCTTCATGGGGAGACCATGGAGCTTCCAGACATGTTGAAGGTACAGACGGGCTAGACCTGTCGCGTCAAGTGTCGTAAATGTCGGCACAAAATGAACCCGTTTAGTGAGACAGTCGACGACAGAGAGGATCGCGTTGAAACCGTTGGATTCTGGCAGCTCCACGATGAAGTCATCTGAGATGTGTTCCCAGGGTCAACTTGGCACTTCTGTGGGTCGGAGAAGGCCACAGGGAGCATGACGAGACGGTTTCGTACGTAGACACATGTCGCAGGCCTCGACATAGCGTTGGACATACCTAGAGACACCTGGCCACCAGAAGGTGCGTGAAACGAGCTCAAGAGTCTTGAAACGACCCGGGTGACCACCGAGTTTGGTGTCGTGGTGTCTGGAAAGGATTTTCCGACACAACTCGTCGACGTTTGGCACGTAAACCTTGCTGCGATAATAGAGGAGGTCCTGGTCTTCAAACCATTCCAACGAGTGAGCTGAACGACCACCCAGTGCACGAAGTGTTGCAATGGCTTTGGAAACACTATCTTCGACCTTGCCTTCCCGATTGGCCTTGCGAATCTGGCATAGAAGGTCCTCCTCCTCCCCTTTAAGACGGAATGTTTGCAGAGCATTGATTGCAAACATTTCGGGTCGGATTAGAGTGACGCCACGATTATCATCCTTTCCCGAGCCATGATCTGGGTGACAGGATAGGCCATCAGGTTTACCCATCGACTTACCCGGTATATGCTGTAGGGTGAAGTCGAATCGTGAGAGATATACTGACCATCTAGCTTGACGATGATTGAGGTTACGCGCAGACATGAAATACTCGAGATTCTTGTGATCAGTCCGTATGTCGATAGGATGAGATGCGCCTTCGAGAAAGTGTCGCCATTCCTCCAAAGATCGTATGATAGCGAGCATCTCCTTGTCGTGAATCTCGTGGTTGCGTTCGACAGGGCTAAGGGCCTTCGAGAAGAACGCAACAGGGTGCCATTTACCGTCATCGTTCGACAACTGTGAAAGAACCGCGCCTGTTGCAAAGTCGGAGCTGTCTGCTTCAACCCAGTAAGGATTAGCGGGGTTGGGAATGAGAAGAATGGGGGCAGAGGTGATCGATGACTTCAGAGTATTGAAAGCATGCTGACAAGTGTCGGACCAGACGAAGGGCATATCTTTCTTGGTTAATCCAAACATGGGATTGGCAATACGCGCAAAATCCTTGATAAACCGATGGTAGAAGTTGGCGAAATCCAGGAAGGACTGGACCTCAGTGACGTTCTTCAGGACAGGCCAGTCTCTGACACCCGAGACTTTCTGTTAGGGCTACTCAGCTCACACTAGAGGGAGGGGATCCTAAGAGATATATATTGGGAAAATACTAACTACTCACCTAGAGGGAGGGGATCCTAAGAGAACAAGCTTAGGGACCCTCACTCTAGGTACAGCTACTATATACATAAACGACGACGCGGCGTGCGGCCCTGGCACAGCTAAGTGCCAGGTGCCCAAGCCGAACCTAAGCGACGTGATGTCACGGGCATCACGCCGGGTACGAGCGCGCGACGCGCGCGAGTAGAGAAAGTGAAATAGAGACAGAACAAGGAAACGGAGAGTGAAAGTAAAATATGGAAATGATAAATAAAATAGACAAGAAATGATGCCGATGATAATAAATAAGAAAATGAGAGACGGCGGTAGCGTACCCTGACACTTTTGCGGGATCCATCTCGACGGTGTTCTCGGAAATGACGACACCTAGGTACTCAATTTTAGTCCGACAGAACTCGCACTTCTCTGCCTTGAGATACAGCTTGTGCTCGCGGAGACGTTCAAGAACACGTCGTGTTACCTGGTCATGTTGTTCCCGATCCCGAGTATAGATGAGAATGTCGTCAATGTAGATGGCAACGACACCTTCCGAGATCATGTCTTCGAAGATCTCATTCATCATCGTCTGGAAGGTGGCAGGACTGTTAGTGAGACCAAAGAACATCACCAAGGGCTCGAAAAGGCTGCGGTTGGTGTGGAAAGCAGCCTTCCACTCGTCTCCTTCCTTTATCCGCACATTGTTGTAACCCCAGCATAAGTCCAGCTTGGTGAAGTATCGGGCACCTTGCAATTTGTTGATGAGCTCTGAGATCAGGGGCAGCGGGTAGCGGTTCTTAATCGTCATAGCATTCAATGCCCGATAGTCCTGGATGAGACGAAGGGAGCCATCTTTCTTCTTAATGAAGAATACTGGGGATGCCATGGGCGACTTGGAGGGTCGGATTCGTCCAGACGCAAGGTTTTCTTCTAGAAATGTGTCTAACTCGGCCTGCTTGTTGGGTGACAATGGGTAGATCTTGCACGACCTGGGCTCAGAACCTGGCACAAGCTCTATTGGGTGATCCCACTTCTTCGACTGCAGCAATGAGTCGAACGACTCCTTCGAGAAAATGTCGGCAAAGTCGTGGAACATCTCTGGGACAATATCTCGAAAACCTTTGGGGGCCGGTGCGTCCGAGTTGTTGGCATGGGCCTGGGCCAGTTGCTGGGAGATGGTCTCGGTGGCATATATGTGGTGTGCGTCGGGCTCGTCGGGCAACACTGTTATCGCAAATAGTCGATCACCTTCTTCAATCTCAGACTTGACGTCGACCAGGTCTGGCATGTCAGGATCGTTGGTCTCAGTGTTGTCAAGTTCAGGCAGAGGTGCGTGTCGGATCTGCTGGAACGCGCGCTTAGAGAGTTTACCCGCTGGCCAGCGTGGAGCACAGGATCGACAACTAGGGCTGCAGCACATGAACTCTACCTGGCCAGTTGTGTAATCTATGACGGGATTGTGGGCCTTGAACCACGGCAGCCCAAACAAGACGGGGTACTTGAGGGAGGTAACGGCGAACAAGGTGCATTCAGAGTGATCCCGAAAGCGAACAACCAGGTTGACGATGTGGGTGATAGAGCCAGCGTGGTTGGGCATACCGTCGACATTAAACACGGGAATTGGTTTAGCAAGATGTACGGAGGGAAGTCGATGTTTCTCGACAAAATTGCGATCAAGGAACATACCGCTAGCTCCAGTGTCCAGCATGGCCTTACTGTGCAGCAGGGCTCCAGTGTCAACACTTTGCAGTTCTACCAGGATCTCCAGCTTCTGCGTACCAGCGGTGGCAGCGAGTCGGTATTCACTTGGCAGCGCACGACGCTGAGAAGGCGACAGCATACATGGAATGGAAACAGAGCATGTAGCAGGTGGAGACGATTCCTTGGGTTTATCAGGGGATGCAGCAGGGGTAGTTAGATTCGAATCAGGAATGTCATTTTGTTCGCGATCTATGTACAAAATGTCGAATCTATTAGATGTCGGCAACGAGGGTGCATCTATCACTTGTCGCCGTTTCGAAAATCCTCTACCTCTGTTGCAGCTGCAGTCTCACCCTCGGTCAGAGCAGAGTCGCCATGTGCCTGGGCTTCTAATGCATCTTTCTGAGCCAACAGGTGTGCGATATTGTTGTCCAATTCATCGGGCTGAAGATACCGAATGTCGTATGCGCGAGGGCATTCGCGAGCCCAATGGCCTGCTGCTCCACAGCGATGACACCTGGTCGATTCTGGGCCTACGCGTCGACGTGCAGTGTCAACGTCCATCGGATCGTGCCTAACCTGGGGTGCAGGAGCAGAAGCCGCGGATCTAGGGGGCAGTGCGGGCATGACCTGGGGTATAGGCCTGGGAGGTGGGTAGGCAGGAGCCTGGTAGGAAGGGGCAGGGGGCCTCCTCTGGATCTGAGGAATCTGGTATGACATGAAAGGGGTGGGACGGGGTCGATTAATGGGGATAGTCGCGGGATTTGTCTGAGTCGTTCCAGAGCCCACGAGTCGGCGGCGAGCAGCGGTGAATGCCTCGTTGGAATGCCTGTCCATGTCAAACATGCGTGCTTGCCTGATCCAGCCCTCGTAATCGTGAAGCGTGGGTCGGTCCTTCATCGTCGCTACCAGAGACGCAATTGTCAGGTCTAGACCATTACAAAAGTACATGTTAATGGCAAGCCCTTCTGTAAAGCCAGCATGCTCAATGGGCACGTGGAAGGCGTCCACATATTCCTCCACAGTCCTATTGCCCTGGACATAGCAGTTGGAGTAGAGGGTGTTGATGGCATCCTCTTGCTCGGATTGTGGAAAGAAATCAGTTTTGAACCTTTCCCGAAAGGCATCCCAGTCCGCAAAAGGCTTCTCTCCCCTTTGATATTTTTTCAGCATAGATTCACTGAAGGTAAGGGCGCGGCCTTCATTCATGTACGACATTGCCCAGCCGATCTTGAGTTCATCAGTCTCGAAGTCGCGACTGCATATACTCATGTAAAACTCGACGGTGTTCCAAAAGGCACGACCCTTGGAGCGATCTCCGTCGAATGAAGGAGGTACAGCAGGTCGGGTATTTCGGGAAGAACGCGAACTGGCTTGATGCTCAAGAGCCGGTGGTTGTCCAGACGAGGACGCGTCGCCCACAGGGGGGTTTTGGGTTGGAGCAGCTCTAGCCGCGTCTCGGATGCTCTGCAGCACCTCAATCATCTGCGAGGCCTGGGATTCCTGTCTTGCCATGCGTGTTAGGGCTACTCAGCTCAGACTAGAGGGAGGGGATCCTAAGTAATATATTGGAGGATAACTATACTACTCACCTAGAGGGAGGGGATCCTAAGAGAACAAGCTTAGGGACCCTCACTCTAGGTACAGCTACTATATACATAAAACAACGACGCGGCGTGCGGCCCTGACACAGCTAAGTGCCAAGCGCCCAAGCCGAGCCTAAGCGACGTGATGTCACGGGCATCACGCCGGGTAGGAGTGCGCAACGCGCACGAGTAGAGAAAGTGAAATATGGACGGAGAGAATAAACGGAAGGTAGAAATAATGCACAGGAAATATAAATAAAGTAGAATTAGATATATACCGATGATAATAATGAGGAAAAATGAGGGTGCGCAGTAGTGTACCCTGACAATGCGGGCATCCATTTCCGCGAATTGCCGCATAATAATAGTCGCCACATCATTGAGGGTGACAAGTGGGGGTGCAGAGGGTGGAGGAGAAGAGTCCATGAGAGAGAGAAAGGAAAATGGGGTTTTTAAGATGGAGCAGAGGGGTCGGTTATAGACGGGACTCGAAGGAAAAATACGACACTGCAATAGTCGGTGTCGAGCGCGATTTTTCAATAGTGAGTGTCGATAAAAACGGCCAGTCTGCAAGTAGAAGCTTGTTCTACTGTTAGGGCTACTCAGCTCAGGCTAGAGGGAGGGGATCCTAAGACAATCTATTGGAAGGAAAACTAACTACTCACCTAGAGGGAGGGGATCCTAAGAGAACAAGCTTAGGGACCCTCACTCTAGGGACAGCGACTATATACATGAAAAACAATAACACAGTGTGCGGCCCTGACACAGCTAAGTGCTAGACGCCTGAACCGAACCTAAGCGACGTGATGTCACGGGCATCACGCCGGGCACGAGCGCGCAACGCACGCGAGTAGAGAAACGGGAATAGGGACAGAACAAATAAATGGAAGAGGAATATAATGCATGGGAAATACGAGTGAGATGGAAATGAATATATACCGATGATAATAAATAAGAAAATGAGAGACAGCGGCGGCGTACCCTGACAAGAAGGGAATATATACCGATGATAATAAATGAGGAAAAGTGAGGGGATGCGGTAGCGTACCCTGACAGTCATGCACTATCATTAAATTCCACTTTGCCTGTTGAGCAAAGTGTTGAACACCTTTGAATTTGGTGTTCGTCTCAATTTTCCTTCCCAAACTGGGAAGGCAGCCATAATTGAGTTCAAATGGCGCGAAACCAGTGGTTTCGCTAGTGCTGCTATTAATAGCAAACTCCACCATTGGGATCCTTTCAGCCCGATCTTTTTGATTGTTCTGTATCACAGAACGAAGTATTTGACCAATCAAGCGATTGGCTCACTCGGTAGATCCATCCGTTTGTGGATGGAACACCGTGGACATGAGCAATCGTGTCCCCATTAGGTGTTGTAGTTCCTGCCAGAACTTGGCAGTAAATCATGCGTCCCTGTCACTCACAATTGAGTCAGGGACACCATGGAGTCTTACGACTTCACTGAGGTATAGCCAAGCTGTGCCCTTGGCGGTCAGCTTGGTGGTAGTTGGTATCAGCCGAACCATTGAGGTCAGTCTGTCAATCACGACAAATAAAAAGTCGTGACCGTTTGAGATGGGTAATGTTAGGGCTACTCAGCTCAGACTAGAGGGAGGGGATCCTAAGTAAATATATTGAGGGAACTATACTACTCACCTAGAGGGAGGGGATCCTAAGAGAACAAGCTTAGGGACCCTCACTCTAGGTACAGCTACTATATACATAAATGACGACGTGGCGTGCAGCCCTGACACAGCTAAGTGCCAGGCACCCAAGCCGAACCTAAGCGACGTGATGTCACGGGCATCACGCCGTGTACAAGCGTGCAACGCGCGCGAGTAAAGAAAGTGAAATATGGACGGAGATAATAAACGGAAGGTAGAAGTAATGCACGGGAAATATAAATAAAATAGAAATAGATATATACTGATGATAATAAATAAGGAAAAATGAGGGGACGCGGTGTCGTGCACCAAAATCTTCCTAATCGGGGAAGGTTCTTTTTTTGTTCAAAGCGGAGTTCTAATCATCCAGAAATCCCATATCAACAACATCACAGCCTCAAAAATTCAAAACAATAAAATGACTACGTTTTTGTTCCATTACTCATCCTCAGTCTCCTTACCAATTCCAAATTCCTCCACCGAATCACCAATTCTTTCTGATAATGAATCTATGTCTCCTTTTTGCTATTCGCCTTCCAGTCCCAGGACATACGATTTGGATCTTTTTACGACTTTGTATATCTATAGTTCCCAATATGCAAGCCTCGACCTCGATCGGGACACGCACTTACCGAAGGAACCTTCACCTATCGTTATCCGTCAGTGCAGAAGTTCGGATCTGGTTCACCCCGGGATCATGTTTGGAGAGAAAGTTTATATCGAGGAGCAATTAAACTGGTTTACAGTTGTTAACATATATTTGACACCAGAATCAGCAAAACGAGACTTGTATCGAATATGGTTAGCAACTCAAGAAGGATTCAAGTTCACGTTTTTAGTACTAGACGTGCCAAGTCGATGGGTAATCATGAAGTGCATGAGTACGCAAAAACTTAGCCCTTCCAGACCCATGAATCCTATCCCAGAAGACACCCCACCATCACGATTCTCCCCTTTATCATTCGACACTTCTCCAATGCAGTCCTCCCCTAACCTTCCCAGTCCCTCTTCTCCCACCAAACGATCCTTCCGAAAGATCCGACGAGCTTGTTCCAATCTTTTTGGACGAATTTAGAACAATAAAGATAGCATACGAGGCAAAAACAATCAGATCCACTTACTTTTCTTCTTCCTTCTCGTACAGTCCCCTTAGCACTTCTTTTCATCCTGTTATCCCACTATGTCGTACAACAATGAAAACTCACAAAACTCTACTCCTTATTTACAACTTCCCTTCTTCCCCTTCACGTTCCGTTCTTCTCTCCGAACCGGTCCAAATCCAGGCTTTCTCACCATTATCTGTGTCTACAACACACTCGTTCCCGAAATCAACATTGATCCTAATACCATACTCCCCACGACACCTCCCCCTGTGATGGAAGTAACCGTTCCATATGATGATCTAGAACTAGGATACCCACGAGCCTTAACTCCATACGAACGATCTAACATCAATGTCATGCACGAGTCGTATGAGTTTGTCGGGTTCCTAACTGCTCAACGGGATGGAATAGTCATATGGAGATTAGTTTTTCGTCATTGGTTCTATGGTTACATACAGTTCTTATTTGTTGATGCCCCTTTTTCTGCCATGCTGTCATGATCCGATTCATGACATCACTTCCGGTAACGTTACGTAATCCATATTCGATCATTTACCGTTCATCTCCGTAATCTTATCTCGCTTACATCACTCACGATAAGACCTTCGCGTTCAGTCATCTCCATCGCCTCGCAACTCGAATATAGACGCACCCGCCTCTCTTAACTCCTGGAACACCCGCGGAAAGCCCTTTCTAGAATATTCCACGCACGTTCCGGTTATGAGATCATAGATGACGAACGTAGGTCCATGTATGCACAGCTCTCATCCCTGCACACCTCATGTTCATCACATGAGACATCATACCCTGCATATATTGATATTACTTACGAATCTCACGACTTGTTTACATTTCTCAAGTTCGGAATCTATTTCGAACTGAGCTAGAATTATTTATCTGACATGTATATAAACCCTAGCATACACGTAGATAGTTCTTCAGACTTAATATCGAACGTAGTTCGATATCTCTATAAACTCTCCTTTCTTACTCTCTTCATCATAGAACGTCGAGATCATTCTTCGAGACTTGCAGCGACGGAAGCCATCCGTCGTTGCCGAGAGTTACATCTCGAAGCTTTCTTCATTATTGTCAAGCTTGATATCATTCAGTACGAGATACAGCTCGCGGTTCTAGAAGCTCGGAATGCACATATCAGAAATGTCCTCGACGAACTCGACGCTCATGACGAATGTCAGGACAAATCCTGAAGAAGACTGTCATGGCACAATCTCTTATAGATTGAGGCCAAGTCCTGACTATCGTCGACCAACGGTGACGGTTATTAGTGTTCTATTCAGCGACTAAAGTACATTATAGTATCTATTACCGTTCCCGGATATCGGTACTTGACACATGCCACCTCCCCCAGACTTTTCTGAAGCTCGTACGCACCCTTTACCCACTTATCAAGAAGTGGAAAGTGATCTATTTGAAGATCTGAGACGACCATCGATTCCTAGTCCCATCATCATTCTTCCACTGCCACAGAGAAGCCGATCCCAGCAGCCAGGGCCAGATCAGTCAGAAGAATAAGATGGAAAGGTATGGTACAGGATAGAGGCAGTGCGGGAAGTGCCAGGTGTTGAGTCAGGCGAGGGCTGTGTCTTGAGCCAGTTTTGTTCTTCCTATTTGATCTCTTTTTGTTTTCTTTTGTTCTTTTTGTTAGGGCTACTCAGCTCAGACTAGAGGGAGGGGATCCTAAGCAATATATTGGAAGATAACTATACTACTCACCTAGAGGGAGGGGATCCTAAGAGAACAAGCTTAGGGACCCTCACTCTAGGTACAGCTACTATATACATAAAACGACGACGCGGCGTGCGGCCCTGACACAGCTAAGTGCCAGGCGCCCAAGCCGAGCCTAAGCGACGTGATGTCACGGGCATCACGCCGGGTACGAGCGCGCAACGCGCGCGAGTAGAGAAAGTGAAATAGAGACAGAACAAGGAAACGGAAAGTAAAAGTAAAATACGGGAATGATAAATAAAATAGAAACGAAATGATGCCGATGATAATAAATAGGAAAATGAGAGACGGCGGTAGCATACCCTGACACTTTTGTTTTGGCTTCGTCATTTTCTCCTATCTATGTTTATGACTCCTTTTATTGTAATTGTATCCCCATCATTCTCTCGCGATTCCCCTATCTTCCATATTTCTTTTTGTTCTTTTGTTTCTTCCTGTTGTTAGGGCACGATCGTTCAGCGATTAGACTTAAGGATCAGACTGCTACTATAACCCAGTAACCCAGTCTATAATAGCGCAAGGAGCTACTCATGCGCGCACAGTTGCATATATACATGATTACGCTATCTCTAACCAATAGCTATCAGGTGCATTATCTGCCAATAGGAAGAGTCGGCAGTCGAGGGCATACGGACGACATAGAGAAGGAGGGAGATGTGACAGAATGAAGCGAACGGAGAAACGGGGGGAGTTCGGGAGAATACGCGAGAACAAGTACGGACCGGTATACCGGGTACCGTATGACCGACGTAGAGTGTGTAGGCATCTAAGTAGGTTATACTATACTACGCTAGTATACTAGAATGACCGTTAACCTGGGACGTACCCTGACACCTGTTTGTTATCCCGGTGAACGATGAGTGATCGTCTCACCAATGCTATGAACTCTGTAAGGTATAAATACTGCATGTAAATACTTGTAACAGCAGCAATCTACCGAACGGGTTGTCTCACAGTTAAGTTCAGTCTCAGTCAAGTTTAAGTCAAGCTCAAGTCTAGTGTTTCGTCTCTCGTCTATTTCTACGCTCATGTCTATACCTTTGGAATACTCTGAGTGAGGTCTCGGAGTCTAAACTAGCGATTTTATTTTCTTTAGTCGCTTCACTAACATTTACAGAAGTCATAGACATCATTGATTTCAAGTCCTCCGTCCTAGTCGCAATCCAAGTTCACTTGCCGACTCTTTGTTCATTCAATCCCTCGCACTTTGCTTACGATCACATCTAGTCGTTGCAGTTAGTGTTTGAGTTTGTGTGTGTTGGTTTCGATATCAGCGCATACATCCCCACATCCCCATTCCCCATTTACCCATTCTCTCATTACCCGAAATCAGCACCAGGACCCGCTCCACGGTAGACTAACGACCTCTATAAACAAATATCTTCGTAGTTATTCCGATCACTTATAGCCGGCATACACTAAGCTATATTCATTGGAACGTTACAGCGGTAGTGTTAGGGCTACTCAGCTCACACTAGAGGGAGGGGATCCTAAGAAAATATATTGAAGGAAAGACTAACTACTCACCTAGAGGGAGGGGATCCTAAGAGAACAAGCTTAGGGACCCTCACTCTAGGGACAGCGACTATATACATGAAAAACGATAACACGGCGTGCGGCCCTGACGCAGCTAAGTGCCAGGCGCCCAAGCCGAGCCTAAGCGACGTGATGTCACGGGCATCACGCCGGGTACGAGCGCGCGACGTGCGCGAGTAGAGAAAGTGAAATAGAGACGGAACAAGGAAATGGAAAGTGAAAGTAATGGACGGGAAATGTAAATGAAATAGAAATAAATATATACTGATGATAATAAATAAGGAAAATGAGGGGACGCGGTAGCGTACCCTGACACGCAGCATACAAGCTGAAGCCAAGTGTCACGCGCCGTGTTCCAGGCGTCTGGGCGGAAGTCCGGGGAGTCCGGACTACGGGACAGAAGGGACTTGGCTTCAGCTTATGTGCTGCGCCGACTCAATCGACCCTGGATATCCCTTAATTTCGGACTAGAAGTCCGAGACAGCCCGGACGTAGTCTGGGCAGGTCCGGACAAGTACTGGGAGCGGACTTTAAGCGAGATAGCTAAGAATAGAATTGATTATAAAGAGACTGGCTGAGGATAGACTCGAAATGAACTTAATATTCAGACTGGGGAGCCCCAGACGAAGTCTGGGGGCTTTAAATACAAAAAGCTAGACTACTAGAACTAAAGGAGATATAACTAAAAGGTGTCAGGGTATGCTACCACGTCCCCTCATTTTTCCTTATTTATTATCATCGGTATATGTTCATTTCCATTTCATTTACATTTCCCATACATTAAGTCCACCTTCCGTTTGCTCCCTCTGTCTCTATTTCGCATTCTCTACTCGCGCGCGTTGCGCGCTCATACCCGGCGTGATGCCCGTGACATCACGTCGCTTAGGTTCGGCTCGGGCGCCTAGCACTTAGCTGTGTCAGGGCCGCACGCCACGTTATCGTTTTTCATGTATATAGTCGCTGTACCTAGAGTGAGGGTCCCTAAGCTTGTTCTCTTAGGATCCCCTCCCTCTAGGTGAGTAGTTAGTCTTTCCTTCAATATATTTCCTTAGGATCCCCTCCCTCTAGTGTGAGCTGAGTAGCCCTAACAAAAGGAGACTAGTTGCACAGCACTGTTACGGTACGCCAGCGCTTCGCCCAATTATTTGATCTTTTCGATTTCTTTCGATTTCATTTCGCACTTCGATTTCCCTCATTTTCTGTATTTCACCATTTCCATTATTTTCGTCGGTTTCTCGATTTCTCGATCTCTTCGATTTACTCCGATTTCTGTTTGTATCTCCTCAGATCCCATGGGGATCAGTCGGGCACCTCATATCCTGTACTTATATGCGTTTTCCCTAGAGGGGGATACCTAAGCTTGTTCTCTTAGGTTTTCCCTCCTCTAGGTGTGTGCCCTGAGTCTCCCTAACAAGCACCAGAAACATATCTGACACTTGATTTCTAATGCTCTGGACAGAATGTCCCCATAAGGAAATGTCCTAGTCCGGACGAAGTCCGGACCTCGGACTTACCGGACGTGGACAGAATAATGGACTATGCACTGTTAGACAAGTACCGACGCTCGGACTTGGCTGTCAGGGTACGCTACCGCGTCCCCTCATTTTTCCTTATTTATTATCATCGGTATATATTCCCCTATACTTTATTTATATTTCCCATATATTATTTCCATCCTCCGTTTGCTCCCCCTGTCTCTATTCTACTTTCTCTACTTGCGCGCGTCGCGCGCTCGTACCGGCGTGACGCCTACGGCGTCACGTCGCTTATGTTCGGTTCGGGCGTCTGGCACTTAGCTGTGTCAGGGCCGCACGCCGCGCTATCGTTTTTCATGTATATAGTCGCCGTCCCTAGAGTGAGGGTCCCTAAGCTTGTTCTCTTAGGATCCCCTCCCTCTAGGTGAGTAGTTAGTTCTCCCCAATATATTTCTCTTAGGATCCCCTCCCTCTAGTGTGAGCTGAGTAGCCCTAACAGTAGAACAAGCTTCTACTCGCAGACTGGTCGTTTCTATCGACACTCACTATTGAAAAATCGCGCTCGACACCGACTATCGCAGCGTCGTATTTTCCCCTTGAGTCCCGTCTATAATCGACCCCTCTGCTCCGTCCTAAAACCCCCTTTTTCCTTTCTCTCTCTCTCATGGATTCCTCGCCCCCACCCTCTGCACCCCAAATCGTCACCCTTGAAGATGTGGCGACTATTATCATGCGGCAATTCGCGGAAATGGATGCCCGCATGGCAAGACAGGAATCCCAGGCCTCACAGATGATTGAGGTCCTACGGAGCATCCGAGACGCGGCTAGAGCTGCCCCTACCCAAAACACCCCTGCTGACGACGCGTCCTCACCTGGACAACCACCGGCTCCTGAGCATCAAGCCAGTTCACGCTCTTCCCGAAATACCCGGCCTGCTGTACCTCCTTCGTTCGACGGAGATCGCTCCAAGGGCCGTGCCTTCTGGAACACCGTCGAGTTTTACATGAGTATATGCAGTCGCGATTTCGAGACTGATGAACTCAAAATCGGCTGGGCAATGTCGTACATGAATGAAGGCCGCGCCCTTACCTTCAGCGAATCTATGCTGAAAAGGTATCAAAGAGGAGAGAAGCCCTTCGCCGACTGGAATGCCTTTCGGGAACGATTCAAGGCGGATTTCTTTCCACAATCCGAGCAAGAGGATGCCATCAACACCCTCTATTCCAACCGCTATGTCCAAGGCAACAGGACTGTAGAAGAGTATGTGGACGCCTTCCGCGTGCTCATTGAGCACGCTGGCTTTACGGAAGGACTCGCCATTAACACGTACTTTCGTAACGGTTTGGACCCGACAATTGCATCTCTGGTAGCGACGATGAAGGACCGACCCGCACTTCACGACTACGAGGGCTGGATCAGGCAAGCACGCATGTTTGACATGGACAGGCGTGCCAACGAGGCTTTCACTGCTGCTCGTCGCCGACTCGTAGGCTCTGGAACGGTTCAGACGAATCCCGCGATCGTCCCCATTAATCGACCCCGTCCCAACCCTTTTCCGTCGTATCAGACCCTCCAGATCCAGAGGAGGCCCCCTGCCCCTTCCTATCAAGCTCCTTCTTACCCACCTCCCAGGCCAGCACCCCAACTCGCGCCCGTGTTGCCTCCTAGACCTGCGGCTTCTGCTCCTACATCCCAGGTTAGACATGACCCGATGGACGTTGACGCTGCTCATCGACGCTTAGGCCCAGAATCAACCAGATGTCATCGTTGTGGAGCAACAGGCCATTGGGCTCGTGAATGCCCTCGCGCGTACGACATTCGGTATCTTCAGCCCGACGAATTGGACGACAATATCGCACATTTGTTGGCCCAGAAGGACGCGTTGGAAGCCCAGGCGCGTGGCGACTCTGCTCTGACCCAAGGCGAGACTGTGGCTGCAACAGAGGTAGAGGATTTTCAAAACGGCGACGAGTGATAGATGCACCCTCGTTGCCGACATCTAATAGATTCGACATTTTGTACATAGATCGCGAACAAAATGATACTTCTGATTCGAATCTAACTACCCCTGCTGCATCCCCTGACAAACCCAAAGAATCGCCTCCACCTGCCACACGTTCTGTTTCTACCCCATGTATGCTGTCGCCTTCTCTGTCAGGGTACGCTACCGCCGTCTCTCATTTTCTTATTTATTATCATCGGCATCATTTCTTTTCCATTTTATTTATCATTTCCATATTTTACTTTCACTCTCCGTTTCCTTGTTCTGTCTCTATTCCACTTTCTCTACTCGCGCGCGTCGCGCGCTCGTACCCGGTGTGATGCCCGTGACATCACGTCGCTTAGGTTCGGCTTGGGCGCCTGGCACTTAGCTGTGCCAGGGCCGCACGCCGCGTCGTCGTTTTATGTATATAGTAGCTGTACCTAGAGTGAGGGTCCCTAAGCTTGTTCTCTTAGGATCCCCTCCCTCTAGGTGAGTAGTTAGTTTCCCTTCCAATATATTGTCTTAGGATCCCCTCCCTCTAGTGTGAGCTGAGTAGCCCTAACACTGAGTAGCCCTAACACTTTCCATACTCATCAACAACTAAAGTTGCAGGAAGATAATGTTCATATACACCATGCGTCCATTTTTGACTTTCGTACTGAATGTGTGCAAAAAAAGGTCCAATGAGCCGAAAAAAAAGACTAGAAGATAGAAGAGAAGCTTACACATATTTTGAGACTCTTCAGATACATCGGAGGGATAAGAATCCTCCTCAAAAGTTTCTAGACTAGATGATTGTGTGGGAGTTATTGAGGCTGAATCTGGAAGTGTCGGGCCAGGCACATCTGTAACGGGTTCGGGAGAGGTTTCAGAAGACCCGGGTAATTGGAGACATGTACAGAAGCGGTAGGCAGAGTCACGCAGCGTGATTTGTCACCCTTTCATGGTGAAATTTTAGACTTGGCCTAGCTAAAAATAAACGGCCAAACTGAAAATAAAATAACAAATAAAACCTGGGTACCCGCAGGTACCTGGGAAAATTGCTAGACTGAAACCCGAACCCATGAAAGTTGAGAGGAGTTTAAACCTGCACCCGACGGGTTTACTTAAGTGAAAACCCGCGGGTTTAGGTTCCCAAACCTGCGGGTTTACTCTCAGGTACCCGGGTATTACCATACCCGTGAACAGCCTTATTGTTTAATTAATACATATATACAAGAGTTGTTTGGCAATGTGACATGCATTGCCATGCAACCACAGCAGGTTCTGGATAAAATGTGATCTTTAAAAAGGGGTTTACACACACTTTAGCATCTTCACAGAAACAGTATCAATTAAATCAACAAGCTGTACAGCAGGGGGATTATTTACTACAAGGGAACATACCCAAACTTAATGCTTATGCAGAGTTTCACAAACAGATCCCAAGTGATAGATAAAAGGCATAAAATAATCACCCGGATCAGGGACTCTAATACATTTTTATTGGTTCATTTACTTATACAACAAATTCACCACCAAAGAATCACCAAATATTTTGACAATGATTTTTATTTCAGAATCCCAAATAAATTTTATTATTTAAATTCACAGATTTCTCATTAAATAAATTCTCGGATCAAGCCTTGAATACGGGCGCAGCTTGCTGCACTTATCCATGCTAGTGCCTTTTAAGTATTGTAATTGATAATTGATTGATTGATATATTCTCAAGTCGAAGTTTGAACTGTGTTGTGCTCCCGTGAACGCAAGCAACACCTACGGACAAGCCTGATCCACCCAAGGATAATAACACATATTCAGGCTAAATGTGTGGCCCGCATCAAATTTCAGGAGTAAAGCTTTAAAGTTTAAGGCTATATAGACTGGCTATTTTGAGAGATCGAGGTGACACAAAAGCTGAAATGGAACTCAACAGTATACATACTTAAGAATGCTGCACCCAATCACACTGTTGCAAAGCTGTTAGCATATATCATAATTAACTTCGACGCCAATTCGATTCTTTTATTTGGGGCTTGACGAGACTCCGGGTCTTGTTCGGAATTGTCAGTCTGTCACGGAGATAATAAAGGGCGATATTAGGGCACACAAAGAAACCTTATAGTGACTGTCAATTTCACACCGGCCGACTTCCCACTGTCTGACCATTTTAACTACCCTCTCTAAGTCATCTCAGATAGATACTTCACTTGCTCGGGATATTCACGTGTCCGATGACCCCGGTCGTGCTGTGCCGTACTGTTTATACTCTTTTATACTCCGAAAAAAATAGTCAGTAGAAGAGGCACCTTGTTCCATCAAGAGACAGCGCTTCCGCGTGCATTGGAAATTCGTAGACATATATCTCTATAACGGTAGAAGACATTCGTATGCCAATGATAGATTTGGATTGAAATGTTTTGACGTGAGCAGTTCTGGCTTTCTTCCCAGGATTAGACAAATATCAGTCTAATGACAATAGAAGACAAGGTATTGGCATGTCTCCTACGGTAATCGGGGTTGCCCACCGGATTCCAGAATAGTTTAAAAAAGTATCGCGTATTTGAGAAGTTTTCTGCGGTGCTGCGGAGTGACGTATCAGTAAAGTCCCAGTGTGCCATTTAACGTCCATAAACTTCGGACAAAATGTACTATAATTTGTCTTGAACAGCTCTTTCTCCTATCTTTGTGTCGACAGGACACGTCAAAAGATGCTTTTTGAATGTGCGTAGCGTGGTTGTGGATGTCGAAGTTGGACAACGTGTCGCGTTATGTCACGCTGTCACGTTCCTTCAACCACAACGTTTTGTCGATGCCATCATGCCAAGTCAATTCTGACGACCAACATCCCCAAATTCTTGCTCTACCCCAACCCAACAAAGCACACAAACAATCCTCAATCAGTGCTTCATCTCTTTTACACACACTCAGAGTAGCCCAGTCGTCGTCAAACCCGTTCAAAACTCTTTCGGATCCTATTGACGCGCTTATTGGGGCCGATTTGAGACCTGGATATGCTTTGCAGATTTCATCGCCTCCTGGACTGTATGTTGAACAGTTGTTGCTTGGGATTATAAAGAGTGTTGCTCAGACCGGTAAAGAAACTATGGTAATCGGTGAGATTTCGCGTTGTCTGTTGCTTGGTTGTTTTGGACTTAATGGGGTTCTTTCCAGACATGCAGAATAAATTAATACCCGCTGCAATTTCATCCGCTTTAAATCATGGTATGTGTCCATCCATAGCGAAGGATCGTTAACCTTTACCCGGCATAAAGACAACAGATCAAAGATTGTGTACTATCAAAAATGTTTTACGCCCGACGATATTATAATGAAGTTAAAAGGGCTGTCGGACTTTATTCGTATTCATCCAGAGGTAGGTTATCATAACAGTATAAACATAAAAGATCTCATCAATCGTCCAGATGACTCTTCTAATTTTGTCTTCACTTTCATCCCCTCTGCAACTTGAACAACAATATTCAAAACGGAAATCATATATTGATACCATTCGAAAGCTAATTGTAAAACTCTGCAAAGAATTTAATCTCGTAGTTCGTCATTTTTTTTTGAGTTTTTGATGATCCATCGTTCACATACAACCCAGGTTATTATTACGTCCAACATGTCAACGCAATTTGCCAGGCCTGATGGTTCAAAAGGAACTTATAATCATGACAACACCGGTGTTTTGATCCCTCAAATCGGTATATATTCTCGTGTCGTTTTTACGTCTGATCTAATACATTTTATAGACTTATCGTGCAAGGCCATCGGATCGTTGGTTCTTTCTAGAACAAACCGAACATCAGGGTATGTTCTTTTTAGCGTTCGTCACTGATGATGCATAAACAAAGAATGTAGGCGTGCGATATTAAGTATTGAAACAAAGCCCCAGCGTAGCGCCGAATTTGATTATTCTGTTCGTTTTCCCGGCATTCCTCGCAGAACTCCCTCCCAACTCTGACATATGTATACTAATTTAGGGCGCAGAGTTTGTATTAAAAGTCAGGTGATGCTTATGAAAAGATGTGGCGGATGAATCGGCTGATCTGGTATCATCTTGTCAGTTACTGACACGACGAAGGAACTCAGCTCAGCTCGCTCTTATTTAGTGGATATAATGGACCGCACTGAAAATGTTTGTAGGATACGAAACCACGTGAACACGGGCGGATCATGTGAATTGACCTGAGGCTGTAGAGAAACCAGATTGTTTTTATACGAGATGCAAGTCTGGAGAGTTGCGGCGCATGTTTCATGACCGCAAGAGGATCTTTCAAATCCCAATTGAATGTGAATCTAGTCATTTATCAACATTACTTAAAATCGCTCGCGGCCAACTCACTTCATTAAAGTAAACCGGTGATTTCTTCGCCGGCCATATTACATATGTGCGAGTAGAATCCAGAGAGATCAACAAGTATTTTCTTTCCAAGACTACACGTGTTGGGTGTGGTCCTCAAGAGTGCTGTTGATTGGTCCCAGAAAAAGGTTCGGCGCATTTAGACGCCGAGAATATTGACAGGCGATGCTAGGCGATGCAGTGCTTCGCTTCCGACGCTGATAGAGACTCGGGGATTTTTTCTCTCACCCTTCCTTCTCCTGAAAGCACGGACTCACATATAACGGAGGATCTTCAGAGCTTCAGACCTTGCTGTTTGTCTTTGTTTTTATACCCCGTCGCCTTGTGGTCCTGTCCCCGGTGTACTCTGTTCGGTGTCGACGTCAGCAGGACGGGTTAACGACATTCCGAATATTTTTTCTTAGTAAGTCGCTGTCAAACAATCCATCTTTGATGGTTATTTGTCTCATAGGTAACCAATTTTGTTGTAGGGGTTTCTTGCTTAACGCTCCACCTCTTTCTTCGTTGAAGTGGTACGACAAAGTCACGAAATCTACTTGCGATCTTACCATCTGCCTTATCTATTCGCTTTTCTGTTCTAAAATCCTTTCACGAAGAAGAAAACATAAATGGCTCATCCTAGATATACGGGTGGTTATGTGTATTCCGGCGGACACTATCCTATGCAGTTGCCTCCGCAGTTCGGAGCGTACCCTCCAAATTACTACTACCCAATCAACATTGTTCCATATCCGCCAGGACCAGTTCCACCATCTCCAAGGGTTCCACGTCGTAAGTCTCATTTCGCGATTCTCCTTATAATCTGTCATAGCTGACGAACAAAAAACTCAAGGCTCAGTGTCACCACGTCCTGTGCCAGTATCTCTCCACCCTCTCCTCACTAGTGTTCGTAATAAGGTGGCGCATTGGTCAGTCACAGATGACCCCGACCTGGCGAGAAATAACCCGCACGCTCATGGTCCGGAATTTATCCACCCTTCCATTCTCGACGAACCAGCTACAACACCCGAACTTCAGCAAATGACGCTCGTGTCAGACGATTTCCCATGGACTATCACTCTCCAAGCTCCATCCAACCAATTCATCAGCGTGCGGATGATATTCAATGCTATATATGGGTCGTTGCAGGAACCGCTGTCCCATGACGAATGGGATGCGCTGAGTCGGAATGCAAAGACGAATGCTCACCGATTGAGGTGCGTGCGGCTTGCAAGGATGCCCGCTCGTTATGCGATGCCCAATGAGGTGCTCGCTGTCAGAAGGATCGATTCCCTTGCTGAGAAGACGGTCTTTTCGGGTATCCAAGGCCTGGGCGACCCTGTAGATCCTTCCGAGTGGAATGTAAAGCTTGGATACACTAGTGACAGGGATGCTAGGAGAAGGTGAAATAACGACATTTCAAGGATCGGAACACAATAAAATCATCCTCAATATCTTGATATGGATTGTACCATATGGTTGGACACACTTTTCTCTTGATTTACCTATGTTGTCATTGTTTTCGTATTTTTAGTCACGATGTTTTCATGGAAAAGAGTAGATTTTGTAGTGAAGCTAGCACGTTATCAAACCTAAATGAAAATTAACCCGTTGCATTACGGCACAATACAGTTCTCTCCTTTTGTTGAACTGAAAGGGCGCTTAAACTGACGTATATGTATCTATCCGTAGATTGTCGTCATCCAATACGAGAATAGCAATTGGACCCTTGTTTAACCGTGAGACAACTATTGGATAACGGCAAAGATGTGCCTTGGGGATTTTGGGATTTCACCACGATTGGACGACAAGATGAATCATTCCAAAGTGTCCGGTTTTTCCGAGAATTTCCCGCTGCGGACGGAAAAGTTACATCCCCTCTTAGCTCTATGTAGTTAGATGGGAAAAATAGTCCTGTAGATAAGTCAAAGTAACATGTTCATTTTTTTTTGAATACTTCTCTGTTTACCCATACTATCGTGCCAAGCTTTCTTTCTTATAAATTGCCAGTTTGTGAAGATATATGCTTCCGTCCATAACACACACTTTCTTTTCTCTGCGTGTACATATTACCTTGCTTTTCCCGTCTTCAGTATACTACTTTATTATGAGTTCACCTCGCCACTTTCAAAGTCTTGAATTAGTTCTCCTACTTGTCCAAGAACACGTACCATCCGCTTTACCAAATCTCTTACATACACTTCCGAAAACAGTGCCAGTAAACCCGGCGGTGGCAGAACAAGACCCATTACTTGCCTCTGCTAATGAATATTTAATCCTTCAGCAGTCAACTCCTCTTATTGGGCTTGATCTTTCATACGATGCAAAAGAAGTTCTCCGTACGTTTTCGTTTTAGTAAACAATTTATGTGATGGTTAGCAAAACTGACACATCGTGAAGGCACAGATTCAAACCATCGCTACAAGCTCACGCCTTCATTGCTAAATGCACCTTCTCTGGGCACTATACCTCTTCCACCAATCGACAATTGATAAGGTATTTTTCTTTGACACTTTGCTATTCAAAATTTAATTTATCACTTTTAGATATTCACTCAGTCTGGTTGCATTGTTGTTTTATTAAATTGTATTCACCGGTCGTTTTCAATGTTCCTGCACGTGTTGAACTGCCACCTTTATGATATGAATTGTTATATCTAGCCCACCGGTTAAAAAAGAGGATGTATGTAAAATATTCGTTTTATTGGTCCTAGTTGCTCGGAACGAGATGTGGCGCCGGCACTTTAACTTGCGGGAGCAGCTTGTATAGCTTCTAGTCCACCCACGTCTCAATTAATTTCAAATTCATTTAAGCTTGAATGTGAAAATTATTCTCTATAAAAGGTTATACTGAAAATACAACGCCTGATTACACGTCGGATCAAACCTCTTTCAGAGTGGATATATTTCGGAGTAGGTGTACAGCTGCTGTTTTTGGGAACAGAAACGTTGAATGTGGAGAAAGGGGCACAGAATTATATTACAGATGCGCGCTGAACTCATTACTGGGCTGTTGGCTTATTGATGATTTTTCTCCGAAATTAAACGATAAGAGGCTAATATGAAGCTTAATCATAATTGATTCAAAATCACTCAAGCTTGAGGTGAATGGAGCGAGTTTCGCCGATCAGCGCTCAACTTTTATTCATCACACAAAAAATTGTTGTACGCTAGGAACAGTCTTATGTAAATAGTTTTTGAATTGAAACCGGTATATTTGAAGTCCCTAACACAATTGATCGCTGTATCAAGAATTTCCAAAGTACTTGGTAAGGAAAAGTCAATAATGATAACACAAGGTGTTAGAAGTCGGCGCCTTCAAGTTGAAATCGCATAAACCACGAGTCAAGTATATTAAGCACGAACATTGAATTCGGCGAATCATTAGGGAAGCGCATTTATAATGGCGATTGCAATGTCGCTATGGAAAAAACTTCGGCCATTGAAATATATGTATGCCAGTATTTAGTGCACTAAACTACCAGTCGGAGGAATGTGAGTCTCACCTCAGTGTTAGCTCATTTGGTAGCTCAGCGGTAACTCCATTACTTATTTATTGGTGTCAATTAATATAGATAGGAAAAGCACATGTTACAAGATATGATAGCACGGATATGTACAAAGTAACACCAACGTATCGCGGCTGTTAAGTGACGTGTTCAGAGATTCCACGCCAAATGTTGGCATAGTCTTGTCGTTCCATGACAAGGCAGTTTTTGAGTTCTTCTAAAACCTGAATCAGAATCCTATTCAAATTCTGAAGCTTGGCTTTAATTAACATCATCGCATGTGATTTCATTGTCACTCACAAGTCCTCCAAGAAATGTTGATGAATTTCACAGCAAACAAGTCACAGAGCCAGTGTTGTTGTTTTGTACAGGTCCCTAAAAAGTTGTGAGTGTATTTTTCGAATTTCAGAAAAAAAACTTACTGCCAGCTGCTAGTAATGGGGTTCAACGTTGAAACCCACAGAAAAAGGTCCAGAATGAGCGGTGCCGGTGATCCGGTCCTTTCATAAACTTTAATTCGTTGTGCAGGAACATCGTGTTGAATAGAGGCGATGATTAGTATGAAGCCATATATCCATCATACTAATGAGCGTACCTTCCTCTTCAATTTTTATTAGATTTGGTGAAAAAATCACCCAAGTGAATATGTCTTCGATGAAAGTCTTCCGATAGTACTACACATGTTGAGGTGAACTCACTCCAGCGACAGCTAGAAAGTCTTTTATGCAAAACTGAGGACTGCGGCTAATAAGTGATGTAATCATTTACTTTCAATACCGACTTATCGAATCCTACCCATTTATCGGTATTGGAATTGCGAGAATCCTTCTCAAAGTTCGATATATGGGAATTTCGATGCCACACGTAATACATAGATCTGAGAAATCAATAATCTTGAAAAACAGCTTAAAAATTCTAATGGATATTTTGAGAGAATTTCCGTTTATTAGTACTCCGTAACAGTTAATCTGGCTGGTCTAAAGGTTCGGAAGTGGCAAGTATACGTAACAATATACATCAGTCTCATCTGGCATCGTAGGTTTGCGAAGTAGGACAGATATAACGAAGATCGATTTGATTTATTGATGTCGTTCTTGTCTTCTTGAGACACATAATTTGAAAGATCCTTCCCATCCTGATTTTGATTACGCTCCCTTCGAATTCTGGAGGCCATGTCAGCTGTGTCGATTTAGTGTTGTGATCGTTTTTAATATGGTCAATCTATCCCGTAAAAAATTTAAATGATACATTCTCTATTTATACGAACTCGTGATTTATTATGTGAAAGAGTGTTTCATATATATGGTCGGAAGGCACGCACCAGAACATAATGTATAAGTTCGAATTCTGACAATACCATACACGCTCGGCTAGCTAGAAAGGCAGTGGTAGTGATTGTATTTTTATAATGTGAAACAGACGTTGATTGACAGATCCCTGAAGAAGCTCCTGTTTGGGTTTTGTGTGGCTCAGTCCTCGTGCCTAAGCTGTGCGCCTCAGTTGGTTTTGGGCTGTGCCCTTGTCACTTCTTGAGCACTCCCAGATATACGATTAGATAAAGGTTTTGAGATGATTCTTGAAAACCTGGAATCGGGAAAGCAGTGGGCAACAAGATAAGGTTTATGGTCACGATGGAGGAGAATGCAAGGGCCCTCGTCGTCTGCGAGTTGGCGGCGGAGGCAAATTAGCTAGAGGCTCGGGACTAAATTTGCATCATTACGCCCTTGCGCACTGACACTTGCAGCAAGGTGACAATGTTAAAGCATTCAATGATTTAAGACGGCTGTAAAAAGATAAATGAGAATTAAAATGGAACTTTCAGTGGCCTCGTTTGTGATTCAAATTGGCAAAAAAATACGACTCACGAGTCACCGCAAACGTCACCGCCAAAAAATTTTCATGAGCAGTCTAATGGTTTCCTGGATCAGTAGCGTACACAAATATGACGAATAGCGGCATTATCGTGCGGCTGGCTCAACAGACTGGCACTTGTTTAGTTGTTGGGATCTGCTTACTGGCAGATGCGCCGAGAAAGAGAGACGTGGGCGTCTAAACTAAATTTAAACTATGCCTTACATAATGTGTGCCGGCTTCGGAGACTTAAAAAAGTCCGCAGCGGCATCAACAAAAACTGAATAGCTTTGTCAGAGGAGAGTTCTTTGCCTCAAAAACTGCGAGTGCGAGGTCACATCTCGCAATATCTTATGACTATTCGCACATCCTCACTACCCTCAAAAACTTGTTGAATCTACTTTTAGCTTTTCTCTGCAACTTCCGCTTCTCATAACACCCTAACGATGTCAAGCAACGGTTCAGGCGGCGGTGGAGGCCCTTCGCAAGGACTCCCACCCTTCATCCCTGGGCTCCTGATCGTCAGTCTACTCATTATCATGTCGGTTCTTGTTGCATGGAGGAATTATTTGCGGAGAAATCGGATTCAGACCCATGTCGAGGCTGTTGGGACCGAATGGCCCATTAGATGGGAGGGAAATACACTTGGGCAACCTCGAGGACGGGGGAAGAAACTTGAGAGGCCTAAGATGTGGGAAATCGACGTATTTCCAAACAGAGATCCAATGACTATGAAAGGGCTACAATGGGATGATATGATGGTTCGTTTCTCTCTCTCTCGTTGTGAAATTAACCCCGGCTTAACGAATGCCTTGTCATTTTGTAGCCACTTTCAATTACGCCGCTCGATCCTGAGCTATCAATAGACACAATTCAGGGCTTTAAAGGACCTCCAACTCAAGTAGAAACAACACCCGCCCCCTCGTATTCTCATTCTCGTAGCACCTCAAGTTTACGATTTCAGCTGGCTCGGCTACCTTTTTTCTCCAGAACGCAGACGGTTGACGTGGCACCACCCGCCAATCATGCCGACTCCGACTATTCATATTATTCGAAAGAAAACTCGCAGAAAGATATTTTACAACCAGACGATATAACCCAAACCAGCGATCTACAATTGTCTGTCATGATATCGATGCCATCCCCCTATTCACGAGCGTACTACCCAGATGATGAAAGTGACGGTCATACAGGAATAAAGCCTATCTCGGAGAAAGCACCTGCCCACACTATCGAATACATTGAATCTGAAGGTGTTCCGGATGTGGCCTTCGGTATTGCTGTGGTTCCACTACGACTAACGGACTCGTACTCAGACGACAAGGAAAAGTGATGAATTTATTATGTTTGGACCTTTCTTTATTAATTTCCTTGATTGTTTTCTTCTCTGTGTTACTGTCATGTCAGTGGATATCACACTCGGATCATCACGCTCTTCGCTATTCAGCCCGCCCATCCCATCCCCACCTCTGTTGTAGTTTTACTCTCATATGTCGCATTGTATAAATAAATTAGGGAAAGGAAAGTTTCTTAATATGTACGTCTGTTGCCATGCGCTCACGGAAATCCTGAATAAAACGAGTTTGTGATGTAGGAATCGACCAGGCCTGAAACGGTGATCGCCTGTGATCGCCCCTTCAAAAAAGGGAGGGCGTTCAAATGAATGAACGTAGAAGACCTTGATTTCCTTCCGACTTCCTTCACATGATGGAAGAACTGTACATATCAATGCGGCTGTGCAGGGCTGTGCCCGGAGTTGTCGATTTCCAATGGAAATGCACCGGCACGCGGAAATTTCCGACGGCTTCCCCAAGACAATAAATTCACTTGAAATTTCAAAACACGGGTTTACCGATCCTACCCGGGATGATTTGCTCCCTGAATTCTCATATATTTTTTTGGCCCCAGGATATGCAATCATATGTGTGGTGTTGTTTAATTACTCCAGTGCAAAATGACGTTCTTTTATGACTTGGATGGAGGCTGGACTTGGGGCAAGGTTTGGAATGAACCCAGTACCCATTCTCCATTTAGTGATTCTGGGAATTCGGGTTATAACATGGAACACTGCCTTCTGCTTCGCTCGGACATTGGAAATATGGAGATTACGGCGTTATGATTATGTTGGCCGTCATTTTATTGTATTAGATATTTAATATTGTGACATCGAATCATCGGCCGCGGTTCTTTGAAGATGGATCTGTCATAGTCGGCCACATGCATCATTACCTCCTCTTTAGAACAATAAGCATGCCAGGAGTACCTATTATGCACTCAATATTAGGAGGCGTATTGGACGCGAGAATTCATCTGCGTCACAGAATAAATAATCTCTGATCTCGCATGGAAAGATCGTAACGCCACTGTAAATGCACCACTGGCAAAAAAACATTCTGAATGGAGCAACCGTCTCTCGCGTATAAATCTCAACCTTCCAATTTTAAGTTCTATCAAATCCGACAAGTTGGTACCTAATATGTAGTATGCATACATATCGCAATTCGTTCATATGTAGTTAAAGGCTTTGTTCAGCTTCTCGAAAGCTCTATCACATGCCGGGAGATTCACGGTAAGGATAATCTTTTTGACCTTCTACGAATGAACAAATAATTAAGTCAGTAGTTTAAAACACTGAAACTGCGGTCCGCATGATATGAAACATTGACTCACCGGGGTTACAATCGAACAAAATGCTTCAATGTACTCCTAGAATTAGAGAAGATTCAATTATTTACAAAGCAAGAAGAGAAAACGATGCTAACGTACATGGACCTTATCTTCAACAAATTTGAGTCCATCACCAATATTACGCGCAATTAGAGGTTGACTTGTTAGAACGGATTTCTTTCTTATGAGGTTCTCAGCAATAACATCCAATAACTCGATAGATCCTCCAAACGGAATTTTGGAGAATTCTTCATCTGTAAGTTTTGGAGATTCCTAATCTCCGCATACCGTGAGCGAGAGGATGACCTATCATTAGTGCTAGTGATGAATTGCTCACTTCTGCGTGCACAATTGCCTGTCAAAGATATTCTCAACACTGATTCACGACATGATATGTATAGTCAAAATGAACGGTACGATACCGTCTCGAATGCATCGATAATAGGATATATTTTTTCCTCTAAATTCTTCATCGTAACAAATATAAGCCCAAAGATAATCAACATCGAAGCTGACGTGCATGCATGCATTAGTGAGACGTACATCCAAAGTCAAATTCGACGCTGTAACACTGTGAATAAACATATTCAGCTCAATCTGTGTTTTCGTGGCTTTTATCAAACATTCTCTTATTTTTCAACACATTGGCACGTACTGTTGTACTATCAATAGCTCCAAGATCTAGGAGAAGGTCTGCCAGTGGCTTGGTATGAGAGCCTCCAACACATCTACTAAAGGAAACGGTGGCTTGGGTGCTGCTGACTGCAAGAACGAAAAGAGACGCGAACTTGAAAGACACCATGAGTTCAATTAGTGAAAGAAACACCTGACACTGGGTCGTACTATTGTGAAAAATAATATGACGCTTTTATGTATTCTAAACACCCTTCAGCCTTAGTACAACATGAAATATGGTAAGTAGTATGTCCATAAGTAGCATTTATCGCTGACTCAGATATTATTGCCGTTTGCAAAATAGTTTTCCAGCCCTAATTTCACACCAAAAACTCAAAGTTCATTGAAAATTCTGGGACCACTTGTAAAAATTCAGGAAAATTATGTTATGAATTATGGAATACATTTGGTTCATGTAATAATTTTTGTGAATGAGATATCTTTGAAAAGTACATACAGCTCACCATATGAAGTGCAGTAAAACTGATAGTACCATGTCTAAAAAATTATTCCATGAAATGGTTTTTATTCTAAAATTCAATGGATAATTTCCTTCAATTTTCACAAGTGATACCAGAATTTTTAGAAGACTTTGAAAATTTGGTGTAAAATTGAGGCTGGAAAACTATTTTGCAAACGGCAATAACCTAACTCAACTCACAAAATTCCCCAAATGAAATGACCGCGTGGAGAATAGGTTGATCGTACGTGTTTTGTCAAAAGGGATTTATTTATTGCACCATCGATACTAAACGCGGGTCAGCTGAGACTATAAAAAAACTGTGAAGGATTGGAGGTTCAACTTCTCAAGAACTGAAATCCTATTGGATTATAAGACGAATGTAGGGTAGAATCAGACGTAAGAGATCGTAAAATTGACGTTCACACGATACAACACGGCACACACGATACAGCGCGACACAGCACAAAATGGGTGGAGGACAAAAGCTCAATTTATTATGTAATATATATTGTACTTAATATAGCCCGAACTAATAAAATCCAACAAATCCTAAGATCCGGTCAACTTGTCAATCGTTATTTTGAGGATTCAGCGCTCTATAATATGACACACCGTCTAGATTATAAATCATCAAACGATCACAATACCAAATAAATCATCGATAACGATGATATTCCCTCCCCCAAACGCGACGTATTACTCGCCCTAGTTTAGTGACCATCAAGTGGCTGGGTGCCATGCTGGATGAAAACGCGCTGATTGTTTCCATGGGCGCCTTCATAGATGACAGGGTCACATAACGTAATCAGGTATTATTTACTTTGTCCAATGTCCTCATGACGGTTAGTTTTTCAATTATAATCGACTGAGCATAATCCATTTCAGTTTACAAAACGAAATTCCATCTGTCAGCGCCTTTGCTGTGCGCAAGCAAATACTACCCAGATGAACAAACAATAAACCGGTGCACCGCCCAGAGGTTTCTCACAAAATGCCTCAGTTCGGGTCATATTTTATGAGCTCAGCCATCTGTTTCTTGATATAAAACCTGTGGCATTTTCTTATATTGCGAACACACTACCAGGGGCATGTTTAAGTTGGGCAGCAAAATGTCAGGTATCACCTTCAAAACTTCAGACAAGACAGTCACCCCGTGCGACTTCGGGAAAGGATCTCGTATTCATAAACCCGAAGATGTTTTACAGCGCACGTGGGAAGCACAAAGTACACAAGAGTTGGATTTGATTACAACCAAGTCTATTCGCTGTAAAGGCGAGTGCTGATCCTATATAGGTATTTTTTAAGAATTAACGGGCGCCCATCATAGATTTGCTTCAATCTTCTCTTCCTAAAGACCCCGAACAATTGGGGAAGTTCATACCAAGAGCAAATGGGTTTGTCGACACAGTATTGATGGCGTATAATCAGCATCACAAGCTTGTCATCAGGTAAGCAGGTCATGTTTTTTTTTTTGGAAGAGACAAATTGAATGATATTATTCCATCGTAAGACCGGATGATTTATGGGTGGCTATTCTGTCGCAATTGAATCTTTAGTTCGTCCTATATTAATCTCCTAAAGCTTGATATTTATATCGTTGCCCAGCGTCAATGCTCATTCAGAAGAACTGAGAAAGTTCTTCGTGCAACATGAAGGAAAGAAGGAGCTTTGGCTGACGTACGGTGGAACTCGCAGGACATTTGATTTCAGAATCATGGCGCAGGACTTTGCTGGCTTACTGCAGAAAAATGTAAGTCCAAAAACCTCGTTTCCTGTCATCCATTGAACACCTGTTGTGTAGATCAATGATCCCGCTTTCTATGACTTTGTTCTCCCCGACTTCTCCACTACGGAGTACAGCGACACAATAGTCTGTTCTATTGTTATGATGAGCATCCTAAAATCGTATGCATTCCAACATTGACTACGACGAAAGAAAGTTATTCACGCTCTCTAGATATTTCTCTTTCACGTGTGAATTGACATGTGGAATTCCTGAAGTCACATTATTAGGCACCAAAAAGGACTACCTCAATATCCTACAACGCATAGAAAACCTCGCTCAGATGGGAATGGGAGCCGAGCCCACCGCTTGGGCCATGCTCCTGAAACCCATTATCAAAGAGTTCATAGCCGTTTTTGATGCCGTTGGTTCCTCTCCAAAGAACCCCAAAATCAACAGGGACTTTTGGGGGCGCGTTTGCCATGAAGAGTATATGGGATCTGGATCGGACATACTCAGCGGATGGATCACTGCGTTTTGTATCTGGGACAAAGAAGGTCATTGGCTCGGCCCCAATTTACAGGATTCGGAATATCAACGACGTCTAGATAAAGACCGTCTCATCGTCGATGGCATAAAGTATCCATATGTTGCGATAGATCATATTCCCCCTGGTTTCTGTGAAGCGGATGTACGCCTCATTGATAATGGTGAAGAATTGAGCTGTGTCGTCGTTGCGGGACATGTCACTACAGAAGTCATGGAGACCGAAGGAAATGATGGTGATAAGATTATGGGAGCTGTACGTCCGGCGGCGCAGTGGTTTATGTTTGAAAAAGAGGAAGTAGTGACGAAGCGGAAGGTTGAAGAGTGGATGAAGCCGTATCTGAAGAACGTTGACTTCGAAGACAAATAGGCAATTCCAAGGATGCTCCACCCAGAAGTGCAAGCAACAAGGTGGCAAAGGTGGTGATAACAGTGGTGGGTGACTCACCTTGTATTTAAACCGGTTTTTGTATTGGCAAACAGAAAATTCTCAAAGCACTCTCATGAAAAATTCATGTCCATTAAATACGTTGAAAATGTATGTATGTATGTTGTTCACCAGTTGGAATAATATCTCGTTAGTGATTGGTCCTTAGGATATGTTATCGCAACATACTTATGGATGAATTCTTATCTATATCATGATGGAATTGAACTTTTCCTATGTTCATTTCTAGTCTTATCACTACCTGATTCTCTAGTATTCAAGTCTTCTTATTTATTTCTCGTCTTGTTCCATTATGTATCTCCTCTGCACACCCCAATGGCTAACACGATACGGCAACTCCAGCTGTTGTACTTCCGTAGGCCGACTGCAGGGCCTACCAATTTTAGTCTGCACCATTCTTCCATTTCGCTCCTTCGCGCGTAAAGTTATTCTCTGGTATTCTGTTTATCGCAGTCTTTGATATACTTATGTCACTGTCTATACGATCAACAAAAATTTTATATTTCGAGAATCCTGACTTGTAGAACTACATGTTTGGCCTGTTTGAGAATCCAAACATAATAGAGTGAACTTGATAGGTGAATTTGTTAAGAAGCCTTGTTGATTCGCAAACCAGCGCGTTTATATGCTGAGGCTCGATAGCCCAACTCAACTCACAAAATTCCTCAAATGAGAATGACCGCCTGGAAAAAAGTTGATCGTACGTGTTTTTTTTCAAAAAGGATGTCTTTATTGTACCATCCACTTGACGTAGTTCAGCTGAGACTATATAAAACTGTGAAGGATTGGAGGTTCAACTTCTCAAAAACTGAAATAGGTGCTGGTCAACCTGTTCAATGATTACAGCGCTTCCTATTATGTAAGAGAATTCTTCTGGTAAAGCACGATTTTATTCTAAGCATAGCTTGCTCAAAACCCAATAAATCATTTTGAAATTTTGAGACATAATTTTCATTGATAAGTACTAGGGAACCCCAATAAAAATTTTTGAAAAGTCTCAAAAATGAGTTTTGGTCTAAAAATGACCTTCGATTTTTTTTTGAATTTTTGGAAATTTTTTTATAGGGTTCCCTAGTATTTATGAAGAGAAACGATCTCCCAAAATTTCAAGAAAATTCACTGAGATTTGAGTGAGATATAGTAGAAATAAATTTTAGCTTACCAGAAGAGATTCTCTTACATAATAGGAATCGCTGTAATCGTTATTTTGAGGATTTAGCGCTCTATGTGACTCACCGTCTAGACTCTAAAAATCCTCAAACGGTCAAAATATCGAATAGATCTTCGATAACGATGGTTTTACCTTCCCCAAAAGCGACTATTACTGCGTATCACTCGCCCTAGTTTAGTGATCATTTGCCAGGTGGATGAAAAAACTTCAAAACGCGCATTCCGTGGGCGCTTTCATAGATGACACAGTCACATAACGTAATCAGGTACTTTGTCCGATGTCCTCATGACGGCCAGTTTCTCGTTATTGTTCAATTATAATCGATTGGACATCCATTTCAGTTTACAAAACGAAAGTCCATCTTTCAGCGCTTTTTCTGTGCGCAAGCGAATACTAGTAAGATGAACAATACACCGCCTCTACACAAGTTTCTCACAAAATGCCTCAGTTCGGGTCATACTTTATGAGCTCAGCCATCTGTTTGTGATACAAATTATTACAAAACCTGTGGCATTTTCTTATACTGCCACACATTACGAGGTGCATCCATATTTTACGTACCAAAATGTCAGGTATCACCTTCAAAACTTCAGACAAGACAGTCACCCCATGCGACTTTGGAAAAGAATCTCGTATTCATAAACCCGAGGATGTTTTACGGTACACGACGTGGGAAGCGAAAAGCAGACAAAATTTGGATATGATTACAACCAAGTCTATCCGCTGCAAAGGCAAGTGCTGACATCCTATAGAGGTATTCTTTAAGAATCAATGAGCGCCCACCATAGATTTGCTTCAATCTTCTCTTCCTAAAGACCCTGAACGATTGGGGAATTTCATCCCAAGAGAAAATGGGTTTGTCGAAACAGTATTAATGGCGTATTATGACCATCACAAGCTCGTCATCAGGTAGGCAGGTCATGTTTTTTTCTTGGAGGAGACAAAATGACATTATTCCATCGTAAGACCGGATGATTTATGGGTCGCAATTCTGTCACAACTGAATCTTTAGTTCGTCCTTTATTAATCACCTAAAGCTTGATATTTATGCTGTTACCCAGCATAAATGCCCACTCAGAAGAGCTGAGAAAGTTCTTCGTGCAACATGAGGGAAAGAAGGAGCTTGTGCTCGTATACGGTGGAATTCGCAGGACATTTGATTTCAAAATTATGGCACAAGAATTTGCTGGATCACTGCAGAAAAATGTAAGTTCAAAAACCTCGTTTCCTGTCATCCATTGAACACTTGTTGTGTTAGATCAATGATCCCGCTTTCTATGACTTTGTTCTCCCCAACTTCTCCACTACGGAGTACAACGACACAATAGTCTGTTCTATTGTTATGATGAGCATCCCAAAATCGTATGCATTCCAACATTGACATTGAAAGTTATTCACACTCTTTAGATATTTCTCTTTCACGTGTGAATTGACATGTGGAATTCCTGAAGTCACATTATTAGGCACAAAAAAGGACTACCTTAATATCCTACAACGCATAGAAAACCTCGCTCAGATGGGAATGGGAGCCGAGCCCACCGCTTGGACTATGCTCCTGAAACCCATTATCAACGAGTTCGTAGCCGTCTTTGATGCCGTTGGTTCCTCTCCAAAGAACCCCAAAATCAACAGGGACTTTTGGGGGCGCATTTGTTATGACCAACCTATGGGATCTGAATCGAACATAGTACTCAGCGGATGGATCACTGCGTTTTGTATCTGGGACAAAGAAGGCCGTTGGCATGGCCCCAATTTACAGGATTCAAAGTATTCGAACAACGGTCGTCTTATCGTAGATGGCATAAATTATCCGTACGTCTCAGTAGATCAAATTCCTCCTGGTTTCTGTGAAGCGGATGTACGCCTCATTGATAATGGTGAAGAATTGAGCTGTGTCGTCGTTGCGGGACATGTCACTACAGAAGTCATGGAGACCGAAGGAAATGATGATGATAAAATTATGGGAGCTGTACGTCCGGCGGCGCAGTGGTTTATGTTTGAAAAGGAGGAAGTTGTGACGAGGCTGAAAGTTGAAGAGTGGGTAAAACCGTATCTGAAGAACGTTGAATTCGCAGACGAATAGGCAATTCCAAGGATGCTCCACCCAGAAGTGCAAGTAACAAGGTGGCGAAGGTGGTGATAACAGTGGTGAATGACAGACTCACCTTGTAATATTTAAATCGGTTTTTGTATTGACAAACAGAAAATTCTCAAAGCACTCATAAAAAGAGCATGTATCATGTTCATTATGTAACGTAATCAGGTGTTGACTTGGTCCGATGTTCTATTGATGTTCTCATGACGGCTAATAGTTTCTCGTTATTGTTCTTCAACACTAATCAGATGAACCAGCGTATCGCCCAGAAGTTTCTCACAAAATGCCTCAGTTCGGGTCATACTTTATAAGCTTAGCCATCTGCAGCTGTTTTGTGATATAAAACCTGTGGCATTTTCTTATATCGCCACCCACTACCAGGAGCACGTATACTTTGCACAGCAGAATGTCAGGTATCACCTTCAAAACTTCGAAGAAGACAATCACCCCATGCGACTTCGGGAAAGGATCTCGTATTCATAAACCCGAGGATGTTTTACGGCGCACGTGGGAAGCAATTCAAAATATACAACAGTTGGATATGACTACAACCAAGTCTGTCCGCTGTAAAGGCGAGTGCTGCTACTGTCTGCATTCTGTATAGAGGCACTAGCTCAAAGAATTAACGGGCGCTCACTATAGATTTGCTTCAATCTTCTCTTCCTAAAGACCCTGAACGACTTCGGAATTTCATTCCAAGAGCAAATGGCTTTGTCGACACAGTATTGATGGCGTATAATAAGCACCACAAGCTCGTTATCAGGTAGGCGGGTTACATCTGTTTTTTTTGGACAAGACAAAAATGACGTTATTCCATCGTAAGACCGGATGATTTATGGGTGGCTATTTTGTCACAATTGAATCTCTAGTTCGTCCTTTATTGATCTCCTAAAGCTTGACATTTATGCTGTTACCCAGCGTCAATGCTCATTCAGAAGAACTGAGAAAGTTCTTCGTGCAACATGAGGGAAAGAAGGAGCTTGTGCTCGTATACGGTGGAACTCGTAGGACATTTGATTTCAAAATTATGGCACAAGACTTTGCTGGCTTACTGCAGAAAAATGTAAGTTCAAAAACCTCGTTTCCTGTCATCCATTGAACACCTGTTGTGTTAGATCAATGATCCCGCTTTCTATGACTTTGTTCTTCCCAACTTCTCTACCACGAAGTACAGCGACAAAATAGTCTGTTCTATCGTTATGATGAGCATCTTAAAATCGTATGCATCCCAACATTGACGAGAGAAAATTACTCACACCCTCCAGATATTTTTCTTTCACGTGTGAACTGTTATGTGGAATTCCTGAAGTAAAATTATTAGGCACCAAAAAGGATTATCTTAACATTCTACAGCGCTTAGAGAACCTCGCTCAGATGGGAATGGGAGTCGAGCCCACTGCTTGGGCTATGCTTCTAAAACCAATTATCGAGGAATTCATAGCCGTGTTTGATGCCGCTGAATCAGAGAAACCTAAAATCAACAAGGCCTTCTGGGGGCGCATTTGCCATGAAGAACATATGGGATCCGGCTCGAGCATTCTCAGCGGATGGATAACTGCATTTTGTATTTGGGACAAAGAAGGTCGTTGGCGTGGCCCCGATTTACAGAATTCGAAATATTCGAACAACGGCCGTCTTATCGTAGATGGCATAAAGTATCCCTACGTTCCAATAAACCAAATTCCTCCTGGGTTCTGTGAAGCCGATGTACGTCTCGTTGATAATGGTGAAGAATTGGGCTGTGTCGTCGTTGCGGGACACGTCGCTACAGAAGTCATGGAGACCAAAGTAAATGGTGGTGATAAGGTTATGGGAGCTGTACGTCCGGCGGCGCAGTGGTTTATGTTTGAAAAGGAAGAAGTGATGACGAAGCGGAAGGTTGAAGACTCAAAACCGGTTGTTGTATTGGTAAACAAAGAATTTTCAAAGGACTCTTCATAAAAAAAAGACCATGTCCATATAACACGTTGAAAATGCATGTATGTTTTTCACTAGCTGGAATAATACCTCGTTAGTGATTGGTTCTGAGGCTTTTTAAACACATAAACTTATCACCTCAGTATAAATAAAGTAAAACACGCAACAAGAACACCATTTATCTCAATTACAAAAAAAAGTTAGAAAACGTATCCATTCACTATGTCGTTACAATAGATTAATTTAGTCAATGAGGTATTTACGCTTGAAGAATGACCGCAAGTGCATAATCTGCCACACGCCGAGTCCTACTAGACAGAATATTGTGAGTAAAGAGAAATTTTGGACTCGGTCTCTCGTTGATGCTATTCAAACGTATAAGTATTGATGTATAAGATAATTAAAAAAAACTCACTATTAGTGGTGGTAAATCGCTCTTCACGGCGTTGAAGGTATTCCATTTCATCCTCAATTTCTTTCACCAGAGCTTCTATTTTACGCATCTCTGTTTCAAGACCGGAAAGAGATTCTTGATTTGCAATGGCGCTATAACGGAACGAATGAGAAATAAGACGGGAATTTTGCAAGAAGGACGTTACTTGTAATCAACTGCATCAGCTCCGATGTCTATGTCCAAATCAACGACGCGCTTTTTATTGGGTGCCTCTTGAGACGAAACATCTAATGAGAAAGCTGTCAGATCATAAGCAAATTACCCAAACATTCAAAAACATACGTGTGCCCAGATAATTCTTGAAACACACGCCTAATTCTCCTTCAGCCTGTGCGGTAATAGCTAATCTCGTTTCACCCTGGATATCCCTCTTGCTAAGATAAACGTTCTTCTGCGGGGTCGAATCAATTATTCGGATATCTATTCGCTGGTCTTGGCCTGGTCCAACATTAGCGGTTACGATAACAAGTTCATTGTCATGTGCACGATTCCAGAAACACTTTTCTCGAGGAAATCGGTATGCGTGAAGATCAAATTTTATGGCTGATGTATATGGGAGAAAAAAGAGTAGAAGAAATGAGACACTGGGAAAGAGCAGCATTCCTTGAGACAAAACTTTTTCAATAGAAAAACGACGTGGGGGTAACGGTACCTTTTGTCACGCGTCACATCAGGGTAACGCTGAGCCTGAAATTTTGTTTCGAGTTTGCTCTGCCAAGTGACGAGCAACCCTCGGACTCAGCGTGTCGCATATTCTCTTGGAGCAAAAAAAGAACACAATTCAACATGGCAGATTCTGGTTTTTTCAAGGGCACTTCGACAGAGCAAGATCGCAGGTTCTCAGACAAGGAGCTCAAGCTACTTAAGTCTATGAAATTTCCACCATCTTTCGAGAGAAAGGTCGCGCGACTCCTTATTTTTACTGTCTTGGATGGTTTCTAAACATTGGTTTCTTATAGGTTGATATGCGGAAGGTAGAGCTACAGGTTATAAGACCCTGGGTCGTTAAAAAGGTCGTTGAATTGGTCGGAATGGAAGATGAGGTAGTCATCGAATATGCTATGGGTTTATTAGAAGACCAGTCGCAGCCTGTGAGCAACAAATATTCTAGGATCTGATTCGGACTTAAACTAACATCGAAATAGACACCAGATCCCCGTAAAATGCAAATTAATTTGACTGGTTTCTTGACTAAATCGACACCGGAGTTTATGTCTGCTCTATGGGATCTTCTTTTGGATGCTCAGTCCTCTCCTGGCGGCGTGCCGAAAGCTTTAGTTGAGCAGAAGAAAGCTGACATGCGTAATGCTAGTAAGAATGACGAGAGAATTTTTGAAGAAAAGAGGAGGATGGATGAGATTCGGGAGAGGGAAAGAGGGCAGAGGGCTTTTGGGCGAGGGCGAGAACGAGACGGTGGTGGTGGTCTACCATCCGGGAGAGGCGGTAGAGGTCGTGGAGCGGGTCGAGGACCTAGAGACAACGGATGGGGGGCACGTGGTGGTGGTGTAAGTGCATTTTCTTACTGCTGGTGATACTACCTAAAATAATTCAAAACAAAAAAAAACAGCCCCCGCAATCATCATCACGACGATCACGCAGCAGAACACCGCCTCGACTTCCGCAAGGCAGATTGCCATCTCCATCTCGTTCGGTCACACCACCAGCATCGGCCTTGTCCCAAGCTCCATCAGCAGCAGCACCACCACCACGTCGACAGTCTTATACACCTATCAGGTCATCTCGTTCAAGATCGAGATCGCGCCAACGTTCTACTTCTCCTCGTAGCAGTGTTGAACCTCGCCGGCGTGGTTCTCCATTACCAAGTCGTCGACGACCTCCGCATTCTCCTGCTCATCTTGAACGTAGTCCTTCTCCGGCACCAGCAGCATCGTCCAGATACAGAAATGACCGTCAAGAACGATTCAAGAGTCCGTTTTCCCCTTCTCGAAATGAAAGAGATAGAGACAGAAACAGACCTGGGTCTCGTTATAGTCCTCCGCCTCGTCGTGGTGGGGGCGCACGAAGGAGTCTTACTCCAGATATGGGCGGACGAGAGCGAAAACAATCTTTCAGTGGGAACAGAAGCCGAAGCAGGTCGATATCACCGTCCTATAGGTCAAGCTCAAGGTCTCGAGACGATAGGAGCAGGAGGGAGAAAGGTCGCGACAGAGAAAAAGACGCACGACGAAGACATCAATCGCCTCGGGGTTCTTCCCAGTCACGTCCCCATCGTCGTGAACGTGAACGTGAACGAAGCGATAAACGCCACGACAGAGAACGGGGACAAGACAGAAACAAGGAGCGAGACAGAGACAGAGACAGAGACAGGGAGAGGGAGAGGGAGAGGGACCGTCGCCCAAGACATTCTCCATCTCCACCGAAACGCCGTCGGCCTTCACCCTCTCCGTCTACATACCGTGGTGCGCGAGGTGCACGCGAGCGATCCCCACATTCGCCCTCGCGTTCACTTTCCCGGACTCCTCCGCCGTCTTATCAAGAGCGCGAACGCGACTACTCCCCTCGTCCGATGAAACGTTCAAGACGCAGTCCTACGCCTGAAGTCAGAAGGGCTCGTGATCAAGGCGGCAAAGAAAAAGAGAAAGGAAAGGAAAAAGATAGAGACAAAGGTCAAGATCGTGTAAAAGAAGAGGTCGTACAGGACATGGAACATTCCACACAGACACAACCTGACCAACCTTCCAAAAGACTGATTGACCGGGTAGATGTAAGTGCCATGTTATCTTTGTGTACTTTTCTGCATAGAACTAAGTCGTTTCTTTGTCTTTTCACGCCAGCCGTCCGATAAACAAGACCTGAATCGAATTGAGAACGAGCTCAAGGAAAAGGCTTTGCGTCAAAAGGTAATAAAAAGTAGAGACCAAAAAGTTGGTCAATGAGCTTGGAACCTTGAAGCTTAAGCACTTTTTCATATCTCTTTTTGGACCTTGGAACGGACATTTTCGCGGATTTTGCCACATGCTTACACGACCTACCACCGTGCTTGTTCTTTTGCTCGTTTTTTTCTTATATCAGTTATTATGCTATTCGTTCATCATCCACATGTATACCTTTACGCGGCTCATAATTAAATAATGATAGTTGAGCTAATTTGGCTTTGAATGGTGCTGTTGGGGATGAGGATAGAAAAGCTGATTGGACATCGGGGTCAGAATGAACTGAAGCGCCGCCAAAACATGAAAGATACTTCTCCTTCGCACTTGCATGACAGTTCCGCACACAAGATAAATTTCGAAGCAACGCTCGAAAATAACAGAACAATCTGCATGGAAGCCACCGGAAATTATACTTTTGCGTCAGTTATATTGGTTCATGTCGTAATTTGTATTACCGTGTCCAGATTAAGAGCAAGTTTCCTATTTTCTCCAGGTATTTGTATAGATCCGCTCTTGTGCTATTCAGGTACTCAAAATATTCTCATAAATTGACAGCATCTCAATTCATTGCGGAAGGCGTAGCTTGAATGTACTTAATGTGCTTATGACGTTGAGTGTTTCGAACCTACAGACTTGAATTGACGCGAGAATATGTTTGGAGCCAAATGCGCTTAAACGGGGACAGTATTTTTTATTACTCCAAAAGCTACCAATGTTCTCAATAATAGAATACGTAAGTTCTTTGAATTCAGGCAATTTTCTTTTTCCATTCATAGAAGCTGACCAGTTTTGCAAGCTTAGGCGTGCATGTAGACTGGAGTGATTGCACTCGCAAAACCTTGCGGCATGTGACGGTGCCTGAGCTTCTGCATCTTAGTTGTGGATCCTTCTCAATGCATTCTGTCAGACGGAAGTCGCATATTGCCGTGAACCGCTTCACTTAATCTCAAATTAAGATGAATCTGTGCGTTTGTGGGCACGTGAAAATAACACTTACCTCTTCAACATATAAAATGCCCTGTTTGTGAACGACGAGACTCATCACAAATTCATCTACCAACTTACTCCGCAATGTCTGAATTCCCCACTGGCTATTATCAGATTCACCCTGTGGACGCCCCTCAAGGGGATTACCTTTCCACTGGCCCCTACAATGCACCTCCCGTTGACCTCAAGCCTGTTGTGGTTGACGACAACTATGTGAGATTTCAATATCAAACGTGGTACTTTTTCTCATGGTTTCCTCGTTCGCGATTTCAGACAGTTTGGCAAGTTATAAATTCAGTCCCCGGCAACGTTTTCAACTTAATCGCTGGACTCGGCAAACCCGGTCCAACTCAGTTCAAAGGTTTCAACAAGGTTAGTTCAACGTTTAATTCATGTTTATCAATGATCATAATGTCCTCGTCACTTCAGGATAATGCTTTGTATGTCACATCACCGGGTCCGGCTGATAACTTTAGGATTGAATCTGCCGGTTCCGGCTTTTGGACGTAAGTTTCATAGTTACTTGACAAGGGATGGTATATTCTCTGTGCTGAATTACTCTTCCTTATAGTATTGGAATTCCTGACGAGGATTTGCTTCTTACATATCATCCATACGCATATCCTCCAGTAAGCTAAATTCATTTGCGCAGAACGTTGAATCATAATAATGGTTCTTTTCAGCTAACATTCGAACCCGCTAATGGATCCAGTGCTCAGAAATTCCAGTTCTTACACCCTCAGGCTCAACCCCCTCAGTAGAGGAATGGGTTTACATTTTCTTGAAGCGATACTGATTAAACGACCAAACATACATTGAAATTTTTGTTTCTTGTACTAATGCTCGTCTCGAAGCGGGTCACATAAATATGTATATCACAGCCCAGATCTCGAAATCTGATAAACTTGTTCGTGATCAGGCAATTAAAATTGGAGATGTGACCAACGGAATATGAATCTTTTGCTTTAAGATTACTACCCGATGATTTTTTACACGTTAGCAGTGTTCGACAAATAACTCAGGCCCTGACGAAACTGTAAAGTATATCTATGAACGCCGGTTTGCAGCTCTACTAGAAGGGTAGTCGAACGCCGCGCGGACAATACCACGAGCGAGTCCAGTTACCGTGAATGAATTACGCGATTACCTCATGAGCTCGCGTCGAGTTTAAATAATTACTTGAAAAAGCCGGCCAGCTGTGCGATAAAACTATACTTTCCTATTATTCAAATTCTTCTCTGGATACTCTAGTCAAATGGTGCGGACAGAAACACCCTATGTCATTGGATCCACAAACAAAAATATACGGGTCCAGTGCTCAAGTATTCCAAATCAAGTGTACATATATGTCCCAGGGAAATAAACCACTATATACGGATATGATGTTCCAAAATTTTGTTTGATATTTCTAAGTTTCTTTTTGCTGTTTGTTGTTTGTTGCGATTGTTTTGGACCGGGGTCATGTCAAAAGCTGAATAGAGTTGCATGTCCGTGATCCTGCCGTGAAAAATAGAAACCTTTTGTCGCTCGCAATGGATTTTCCGTAGTATCAAAGCAAGGTCTTAGACCAGGAAAACGAATTGATTATTTAAAACCATTTGTGGTATCTCGTGGAGGAGAATACTTCTTCATGCCTTCGATATCAGCGTTACATAAAACATATCATAACTTCGTAAGTGGTGAACCATGTTGTTCAACACGTCGATCGTCTCTTTTCTCTTTTGGTACATCGACATTATGGACAATAGTAATTATAGTCTACTACAACACATAATATGCTCAATCGGAAATTGCAGAAGTGTGAACCAAATTAGCAGAAATAACAGGAGGTAAATATAATACAGCGTTGCTGCCTGTAGTTGGACCGCGCCGCCGACTAAGTAGACACAGCTGACAGATGAAGTAAAATAGAAGCCTTCCTTTAACTTTTCAACAGCTTCGCAATTGCCTTCAATTTCGTACGTAACTTCCAACTGGAGAACGTGTGACTGGGCAGATCTAGATAAGTTCGTAGCGCACAACTGTTGTCAAGGAACTGTTTCTTCCCGGATGGCGTTGCCATCAAAAGTATAATAAATTCGCAGCATGCAATTTGACCGAGTTCAACATCCGAATCGTCTCTCTCATTGTCCTCGATTGCGCTGTACAAGACTCCACCTCGTATTGTGCTATACATGTTATATATAATTTGGATTATTTTCGATCAAGATAAAAGAAGAACAGTAAAACGTACAATAGTTCAATCCAGCGCAGCAGCGTGCGTATAATATTGCATTCAAGAACGCAATTCATGAATCCGTTTCTGCAGGCGGTCATCAAGGCGTGACAATATGTTTCTCCTTCTCTATAATTACTGTACGCTGGGTATTTCATGTTTGTTGGTTCTTCCAGGCGATCCACTAGCCATGCGATGCCCATAGGTCCTGTAAGTAATGCATGCGCTTCTTGATTGTATTCGGCGACTCGACCAAAAGCGCCGAAAGCCATTTCATATGAGAAACGGTTCTTGAAACTTCAAAGATGGGTAATGAAGATAAAAGTCTTGTCTTATAAGACTATGTCACTGACCTTAGCAGTTTCGTGACACAGTCTGTGATCAGATTTGTCCTCTCGTTTAATTCGCTTTTTGCCACCGGTTGTGAGCTCAGACACAAAAGTTCCTTGTGACCCCAGTCGGTTTCAGCTATCTGTCTCAGCGCTTTCTGAATATAGTAGGCACCGGAGCCGTACGCCAGCTCTTTGCACAAGGCTTCCACTGCCTCAAGGGAACCTTTTGGGATGATTTCCGAAATTGAGCGATTTACAGGAAGCTCGCTTACGACACATAAGAAGAATCGGTGTCTGTGAAGTTTTGTAAGATACATACGCGCAGAAATGGACTAATCCCTCACTTTAAATTCGAGATCTGCTTGTATGTCTCGCCTTTGGGATTAACTCTCCTGTGATGTTTGGCAATTGCCGCGGACGTTGAGCGATCCTGTTCCCGATAGTTTACAGAAGTAAAACGTACGATGATTCATAATCCAGGTCTAACCAGAGTTTGTGAAAAAAGTCTTTTCTCTTTTCAGAGAAAATCACGGCATTATCCCATATATCGAATAGAAGTTCAAGGACAGAAAGTCTGATAGTCTAGTTAGAATATAATAACTCAAACAGCCGAAGCTTCAGATGTGATATACCGTAATGTTAAGGCATTATTTGCAACAAATATTCGATGATGTTCCCTGATACTGTTATCACTCGGACACGAACCTTTAATCGTAAACCAGACTCACAGTTCGTACAGATACTCATATGCCGCCTGGATTTCCTTTACACTCACCGGATAATAGTTTTCTCTGCAAAGCTCAACCTGTGAATTAATGGCCGAAAGTCGTCTCCTAGTATCAAGTCCCATAAATAATCCGATGAAACTTGACAAGATCTTCCTGAGACTGCGCGAGAATGCAATGTTTGATAGTAACAAGGCTTTGTTAGGATATCGATTATCTCCCCATTGCCAATCTCCCTTTGCCTTGACTCTGGCAGTATCTGTAAGGCGTCGCCTGTAAAGAGCGTAAAATCTACGACGAGTGTTTTCCGTTTCGGGCTTGACAACGTAAACTTTGCTTGAACTGGTGTCATCGAGAAAATATTCCTCGTATAGTGTGGTTGCTTCTGAACCCTCGTACATCGACTTTGATGCCGTAACAAGAGTCCTCGGTGAGTCTAGACTGTCATCTGGGGCCCGGTTGTGAACCGTTATGTGGACCATTATGCCGCCGTACTAATAGACACAGTTGACGAGATGGGAGTTGGGAACGGAGAGGTGAGATAGATAAAAACGAGAAGCCAAGGCATCGTTCCTTTTGACAAAAAGATGATCAATTCAAACATCGCTGGACGACGCGGCTCGGAACAGCCTCCGGAACTTAAAAGCTTAACTGTCCGCCTACGCCAGTAAGGAACGTTCCCACGGGAAAATCATGCCACTGTTGGCTACTTGCCGAGTATATGTTGAAAGCTACGCCTTGATTAAATTTCAAGGTGAAGTACAATAGACAGAAATAAATACACAACGTTGTGCATTAGGCGTCAACTAAATTTTCATCTATTGTGTGCAGGCACGGTGCACCCCAAAGACCCCGAAGGAGCGAAGGCACCTGCACTTTGACAAATCACGAAGGAGAATTCGAAGTGCAGGAAAGTAAGATGGCGAAGGATTGTGGCAGCGCAACTCAAAGAGTCGACGCTTATTTTTCGAACTTAGCCGTGTAGCGCGCACGCTTGGAAGTTCAAACATTCAAAGTTTCGCCTTGAACTCTATAGTATTCGCCGCAATAATATATCTACTTATTTTAGTGGCATTATAGCTGTTACAGGAACAGCGATTCTCTTCCAAAACCGATCTTTTATCTTGGAGCTTTTGGAATTCTTTTTCGTCCAGCGTGCGTTGCCAACTAGCTTAACATATTATTTAATGATTGGGGCTTGGACTATTCAATAATTTGGTTGATCTGTAGAGTTAGACTCGGAATTTGTCGCCTAGCAATGATGGATGTAAAAGTCGGATCTCGATGATAATGATCGACAAGCTCCGAGAGCTGAGCCTGTAGTCAGAAAGTATTATCGGATGACTAGGTTGCAAAGGGAATGATCCAAAAACAACTAAAAGGGGTTAACCCAAAAAATAATTATACTGCGACGCGATTTCTCCAGTAATTGAAGCCAGTTTGGAGGTTTCGATAAAGAATTCAAATAAGGGTTATTGCGAATATGATTTGGGGATGAAAGACGTGTTCAACACAGCCACATCCGCTGATTCCTTTTCCTTCTCTGCCTACCTCCTGAGGCTCACGTATCAGCAATCTTTGTGGGACTGTGACGGCCCAACTTGATCTGAGCACTCCGAAGCAATTCTGGAGAGTATCACAAATGCGGATCATCAAGGGGATGCTGAGGGTAACTTAAGAACCTTGTCTACATAGTCTTAATGATATTATTGGTCGATGATGGAATAACGATTGCATATATGTATGTCTACAATAAAATGGTCTGGCTATATCATAATCTGGAACTAGTTGCTCATATGCTTAAAACACGATCCTACTTTAGACTTGGGGTTGCCACATTCGCATTTTTATATACTTCAATAGCTCTGCATCACTCATAGTGCGGAGAGCGGTGTTCCGATCGACACTCTGAAAAAAAGGAGCAAGGAGATCAATCATCACTTCATTGAAAAAAAATGGAGAATATCTTACAGCTTTCTGTGCAGCTCTGATGACCTCGCACGCAATATGAGCACTAATGTCTCTGATGCGGTCCAAATGAGGGTATACACGATCTTCGGCACGTTCTTGGTCGTCCAATGATTCAGCAAGGGCGAGTGCAGCGCCCTCGACCATGCAGGATGTTACTTGTTCGGATTGGCAAATGATAGAGCCGAGTCCTAAACCCGGGAAAACGTACCTTAAAAAAGAAGGGTAAACATGTGGAACTTAGAACGGTTGTTTGGTAGTAGAATTCTTACATATTGTTTCCTTGACCGGCATAGCGCACGACACCATTATATGTGATTTCCGAGAATGGACTTCCGCTGGCGAAAATGACGCTACCTTTTGACCATTCAAGAGCTTCTTGGAAGGTACATTCCGAGAGGGAGACTGGGTTGGACAGTGGGAAGATGATCGGGCGGGCGTTTAAGCTCGCCATGGCCTCTATCACTTCCTTATTGAATGCTCCCTATAAGTGAATTGGCAATGTCAGGTCAAGTCTCGCCCATTTGATTAATAAGATTATACGAACTCTGGTAGTACTCAAACCGAACAGAGCAGTGGGCTTAACGTAATGAATGATATCAACAAGATCTTTCAAGGGTGGTCCTTGGTAATCATGGCGAGAGAACAACTTTTTATGCTCAGCCAATGGCCCACGCGCATCATACACGAGTCCTTGCGAATCAGCGAGCCAGATTCTCGACCGAGCTTCTTCGGCAGACATTCCGTGTAGAGTAAAGAAGCTCATCAGTTGTTGTCCTACACCGACACCTGCTGAGCCAGCGCCGAGGAACAGAATACGTTGCTCCGTGAGAGGGGTGCCCGCCGCCTTTGAGGCGAGTTTGGCAGCGTTCACGAAGCCGGATAAGACAACACAGCCTGTCCCTTGAATGTCATCGTTGAAGCATTGGTATTTCTTTTGGTATCTGTCGAGATAGTGGAAAGCGTGTTCGGTTGAGAAGTCCTGTTTGATTTATCAACAATGGCTAGTAAACGTCAACTGTAATATACGTACCTCGAATTGAACAAGTAATTTAGGGAAAGTGTTTCTCATCTCATACATGAATTCGTCCATGAAGTCATCCATATCAGCATCTGAGATACGCTTTTGGCGCAGACCGAGGTATAACGGATCATCAAGATATTTTTGGGTGTTGGTTCCGACATCTAAACAAATAGGTATGGCGGATTTTGGTCGGATTCTGGATAAAAGGTCAAGTTTAACAAAACTCTAAAACAACGCACAAAAATGGGTTTCTTACCCTGCACCAGCAATGTAAAGAGATAATTTTCCTATGGAGATCGGCATTCCATTCAACCCGAGATCGCCTAATCCGAGGATTCTTGACCCGTCTGTGACTACGGAGATACGGGCTTCGTCCTTTCGTGGCCAGCTGCGCAAAATCTGGCCGATTCTACCCTTGTCCTTGATGGAAATGAACTACATCTGGATGAGAAACTGGACACCAGCGATATACAAAAAAGGGTTCTCACCAATCCTTCGGGACGGCGATAGATGTGGGAAAATTGAAGGCATGCATCGCCTACAGTCGGGGTATAGATAAGAGGTGTGATCTCCTATAGTACCGGATTGTGAATCAGACGTGTGATCGTAGATTTAGGATTGTTAGACTTACGTCCATGTGCTCGAGGCAAAGTTTATAGAATATATCTTCCTCGCTATTTTTCAAGTGTGAAAGATAGATATATTTTTCAATGTTCTTGTCCTTGGAACGGAGCTGTTCGAGACATCGTTGGATGTGAACCGAGCTGGAGAACGCCGGGGGGGTGTATCCGCGGGGAGGGGGATCTACAGCTGTGTCGAATGGTCAGAACTTGGCAGCGACATAATGACGAGAGAATTCGACAGGAATATAATAAAAATGTTGGAATGCTTACTTCGGGATTCAACCTTTAAACGTTGGACACCGTTGACCCAGTATGGAGTAAGAACAGCAGTCGGCATGGTAGATGATAATAAACAATTTGGATTCACTCCAGGTGATAGATATAATATAAAGAAATTAGAAGTCTAAGATATATAAGTAAGTGCGTAAGGAATTTTTTTGAAATGACAAGAGAAGAAGGGATCAAGTTTTGGAGAGCCTACCCGTCCGAAGTAAAATTTATATATGCAATTTCAGCGTCTTCCGGTGCACCGGGTGTATTTGTTGATTTCAAAAAATATTTTGTTGTCAGTCCCGAGTTGTGGCCTGTCGTGGTAAAGGCAATTGTTTTCCCGCTAGCGGCCATCTTCATCTCCATCAATCTAAGTGTGTAATCAGGGTGTATCCTAGTGTATCTGTCAAAATAGCACAGCAAACAGCGAAATGAGCCAGCCAGGAACCATACGGTGATCGTGATGGACAGCTTCGAAAAGATGGATTCCGAACTTTTTATTGGCTTATTGCGTTTCATAATGCTCGATGAAATGATAGAGATTTGAGCTTCAGTTTCAAAAAAGGACACCAAATATTAGAGAGTCCATGGCCGAGTCGCCATTGACAACTGATAGCTAAGGCACAAGAGACAACAGGAGAAACAAGGGTAAGCTTGGAGACTAATAAGTACGGGAGAGAGCCACGTGTCGGTCGTTGTCAACTCGCTTGCGTCGGCGTCTCGGAGCAGCGGCACGGTCAATATCAACAGTGGCAGTTCATACTAATATTCATCTGAAAAAAGGATTCCTGAAAATCAAATGATGCACTTCTTCAAGCATGTTATTACGAGAGATTCAATACGAATACAGATACATACAAATTCCTCTACTAAATTCATTAAGTCACATGTATACACTAATCTATTCAACAACACCCTTGTCTTTATTTAGGATGCGTTCTAATAAGTTTGGCCTATTTTCAACGCGTCCTCCACAGTCAGTTCTCCGTTGACAATCGCCTGAACAATTGGGAGAGCCTGCGAAAAGTCCTCGAATAGAATGTGGGGTATATTTTCTTTATCGCAATAGGTGGCTAGATCGCTTTCTTCCTCTTCCAGTTTCTTGACGAACAGGACATCAGCATGACGGGCAGCTGACATATCTATAAAATGAAATATCAACAAAAGTCATGTTAAGATGTCAATAAAGATCAAGTTTTAACCTGAAACACCATCCCCAAAAAAGAATAAAACCGGCGGATTAGGCAAGTTGCGGTATGGCAGGATAGCTTGTGATTTGTCGTGACCAAATCCGCTGTTTGAATGATCCGCAAGTTAAGAAAAGAGTACCATCATCAGACAAAAATAGGAAATCAAAGCTCTGATAGTTGCTAACCTAGATGGGTGACGATATTTAATGTGCCATTTCCCATTCGGTTCTATTTCAACATGATTGGAGATGACTTCGATATGTTCCGCATCTTCAGTGCCGATCAGGTTGGACAGGACTGCGCGGATTAGAGGAGCCATTCCACTACGAGATTAAACTGGGAGTTAGGAACAGCACCTTGCGACGATTGATGTGAAGGTGAAAGGCAAACCTTGACACAATAATGAGCGGTACATCGGCAGATTTCGTCCATTTGAAGAAGTCTTTGAAGCCTTCATCCAATTTAATGTCTGGTAAGAAGATCATAAGAATTCGTATACACGACCAGCGTGATGGATGAAATCACTCTGTTTCAAAACCTCTGCACATTCATCGAACGTATTAGGGACACTCTCGAGCATCTCTCTGAATCCATCTCTATTGATACCGTTGAGAACCAGCTCATATTGATGTAGGTCAATTTCTTAACAGGAAGTAGCTTACCTGAATGTCTTTTTCCCATTCAAAATATCCTTGTTCCCTTGACGGCGTTTCTCTAGTCCAAACCCAAGATGATCAGTCAAGTCTTAAGTCAAATTTGATTGTCCATCAGCATCGCTATTCAACAGGGAAAGGCACAATGACCTACAATCATTGGAATCATATGTTGTAATTGTGCCATCCCTATGAAAATATCAATATGTCAGAAAAGATTTCCACTGGCACCCGGGGTCCTAAGCGAGAACTGTGACATACCAATCAGAAAGGATGACGAACTTCTTATCGATATGAATCGGAGGGTAAGGAAGAGTACTTTCAGGTGCTTCTGTTTGAGTCATTTGAAAGAATGGGTTGGATGTACGGGTGTTAGAACTTGAAGACATAATTAAGCAAGAGAGTAGTTTTTATATCGATGAGCAGTACGATGACATAATCTGAGGTAATTGGGCTCTTAGACGCCGAGAGCTCCACTACACCACGGCACGCAACTAGCGCAGAGATTTTCGCCGTTTCGATAGTTGCATATTGCCGCGTTTCTTCTTTATCAATTGATTTGATCATTGAGAAGAGTTATATCCTCTCTTGGACGAATTAGGCTGGGTTGTTCTGGAAGAGTTTCGTCGTTAAAGTACTCGTCACCTCGAATAAAGTTCAAATTCGTTCGTCCATCTAGCGTACACAGTTTGTGGTTCACAAGCGAGCCAGAAGGGTCGTCATATTTTCCAAGAAATTTTCATATTTCAAAAACATACATACATGTAATAGATGACGTTACATTCGGGCGAATCAAAATCAAAATCAAAATCAAAAATCATTACGGTTCACGGAGACAGCCGACTGACGCATGTGTGTGTGTGTCAGCGAGAGGCGACAAGAAAGCAAAACTCAGAAACGCCGATTCAGGTTTGTCCAAACTTAAAAATCCCATTGTACCAATCGAGTTCAGCCTGTTGAGCCTCCCTTATCGTTTCAGCTTTGCGCCAACCATGGCCTTCACCCTCAAACTTGATGTATTTGACCGTTCCACCCGCTTGTTGAATTTCATCAACAACTGTTTGGGATTGTTCTGGGGGTACGATTACGTCGTCTAGACCTTGCATTATCTGGAAAAAAAAGCATTCATCACGAAGAGTAAAACAAGTACCGCGCCAGTCAACTCACCAGAAGAGGAGTTTTGATTTTCGCTGCGTGCGTTATGGGAGACCTCTGAATATAGACATCCATTAATTGGGCTGAAGTTCCGCCTAGAAGATACGTTAAATAGTGAGACTCAAACTTGTGCGTATATTCTTCAAGTTTGAGAAGGTCGGATACACCATAATTGGATGTTCCGGCGCCGATGAGGTTAGGTTCCTTGATGAGAGTGTCCAAGCTTGTTAATCCACCTAAAGGGAGTCAGTAAGAGCCAATCAGTATGCTTTTGACATACTGGAAGATTCGCCACGGATAGCGATGCGATTACCATCAACTGTGCCCTGGTTGACGAAATACTGAATGGCTGAGATTGTATCATCAATATCGACAATTCCCCAAGTTGTTTCGAGCCGATCCCTATTAATAACATATAGATAAAAGAGAAACTGAAAAAAAAAGAACAATGAAACATACATATACTCTCTTCCATATCCGGATGAGCCGCCATAAACCACATCAAGACTAGCCTCAGATTGAGTTAGTAAAGAACGATGACACAGATGCAAAATAATATACGAACACAGCCCAACCCCTAGAAGTCCAAAATTGTATAGTCCACTTTAGGATGAGAGCAAATCTCGAAGTCGGTCCACCGTGCAACACAACCAACACGGGAGGTAACCCGGTATCTAAAGGTATGTAGTTTGGGTTATTTGGAGGATAATAAACAGCGTGAATAAGCTTTTGTGAAGGAGGAACCGGGAAAGTAGATGATACGGGCATAGAAATAAGCTCTCTCGGATATTCGTTCGTCCATGTGGATTTGAGGACGGTGTATGTTGGCGTTTCCGTTATGCTTCCCCCGACGGTGAGTTTGATAATCGCGGGAGTGTCATTGGGTTTGTGCCCGATAAAAATTAGTTCGGTGCTTGAAAGCAGTTTAACAGATTCGATGTGGGAGTAAGGAGTTTTAGCTTGGACATAGCTCCCTTTCTCCAAATCCCAAAGCGAGAACACGGAATAGCCTTCTTGCAGCGAGCCATGGACAACTAACGAGCTTGTCAAAATGGCATAGTCCGAGTCACCGAGAGTCCACGCAGGCATGGCCGTAAAATCTTCAGATATACCCTGCCCAGGCGTATTGGGTTGGCTGGTGTTAGTTGAAACCTGATAAGTCCATGGATTGATATACCCGGTCTGGTCGGACAGGTAGATCACACTGTCGTTCGTGAGCCAGTTTGGCTGCTGAATGCTGTTTGTCCTTTTTTCACCCGCGATTTGACGCGGATTTGTAACGCTGACAGAAGTTTGGGTGATTGAGACATCGGCCAGGATGAGTTCAGTACCCGTCCAAGGCATATCTGGGTGATCCCTATTTTTACTCTAAATATAACTTGACTTTGAGAAAAAAAAAGGATATATGATACCATTCAATCCACAATAGCTTCGTCCCATCGGGACTCATTCTTGGGAAAGCATAAAAGTCAGCACCTTGAGCGAGCGTTTGAATGGTCTGGTCAATGGTATTTATGGCCACGAGTGTATTGACGACATTGGCCGGTTCAGGTTGGGTATGATCTTCCAGAACGGCAATAAGAAAGTTGGGTTGCTGGGGTATCACGGTCAGCTCCGCATATCTATAATTCGAATTATCTACAAAAATACATATATATCATGACTCATCAGTTGCGCAGTGCGGCATCGAAGAAACGGGAGGACAAACCTTTCGTAACGGGAACAGGTCCGGATCCCTCCGCTCCAATCTGAAGCGTATATACCCTATTATCCGGTAGATTCGAAAAATAAACGACATTATCACGGAACGTAGCAGGAACGCCCCCATATTCATGTACCGCGGTACGAGCATTGAAATCTGTTCCGAATAAATCTTGCCCATCTTGAAGTCCGACTAATACCTGGCGGCCGTTTTCGGATGGTCTAGTCTCGAGATAATAGATTGCATTTGTTACGGGATCGACGAATACAGTTACAATGCGGGCAACCTAATTTCAGTTAGCGACCAACCATAGATATATACACAGATTCAATCAATGGCAATATATGTATTAGGAGTTCGATTCAAATGTATGGATGAAGGCGATCGTGTGAACCAGGCCTTGCGCTCTACTGCGCCTGCAACTTACACTTTTAGTCAATGAATCGGGCGTGATGGGGGAATCCCAAGTGCCGTATGGGGCTTGCTGTGCCATAACTTCGGTCAAGTGATGAGAGATAGAGTTAGGTCTTACTAGGGCATCCTCACCCTATAATTAGATCCGAGTTTTTATCCCATCGATGAAGAAAGAGCGCCCTGTAAAACGGAACTGCCTGAAGTTTAAAATTTCATAACGTGCATATCACATCGATGAACTTAATCTAAATATAAGATACTGGAATAAAAAGAGTATATACGTACGTACAAACTGACTCTTTTTTTTGATAATGAGAAATGAATGGGATACATGATCAAAACCCTACTTATACACAACTCATTGAAAAATAGTTTAAAAAACGAAATAAAGGAAAAGTGTCTGTAAAGTTCATTCAAACATTGAAACAAGACTATTAGAACGCAGTCTGATCTGTGGCGACAGAGCTTCGGTTGCTCTCTGCGTAAGTCGAGCCCATTTCTGCGTCCATCTCGGTGTAACCTTTTAACTGGACTTTAAATAATCGCGGAAACCATATCCGCAGAATTTTCTAGAAATCGAAGTTCCACATTAGCGTATGATTAACTCCCAGGACTAATATTCTCACCGGATCGAAACCGAACAATAAGAACGCGCACAGTCCAACTAAAGGAAAAATGAATTTCATCAAGAGTTTATTTTAAATAGATATTTTTGTCTTACAGCAGCTTTGTGATAATAAACTGATGGCAACCAACGTGTGTGTATTGAAGGCACCAGCGGCTAAAAGCAAACTAATAACAATGCGGGTTAGCAACGCTGACTAACAGATTTTTAAAGAACGTACATGGTAAGGGCAACACCATAAATTGAAAATACGACCAATTTGACTAATGTTATTGTAACGGAAGAGGTTTGCATTTTCACTTTTTTCAACACGCGTTGTTGTCGCATAAAGCTGAATATCAAAACCACTGAAATATCGGAATTAAATCAATTTAGTACAGCGCTTGCTTTGACAATCTGTATATGCTTACGAGCCCAAATTGCCGTAACCAGATGAACCGCTACTTGAGCAAGACTGATGACTGTCTGCGCTGTGTTAGCAGCCGACGGAAGTAGTTCAATCTGTTCGTGAGGAAGTTAAAGCTTCTTGGCAAGACAATTGAAACCTACTATAGGCAGGAGCCCGGCAAGGTACGGGGTCATGACAAGCTATAAAGTATTTAAAAAAGTGAGGATTGAATAAAGAATGACCAATCAGCAGACGTACCAGAGCCGTGCGCCGTTGTTCCGACTCCTTACTGTCCAGTTTTCGCATAGCTCTAAGCGTAAACCAAGTCTGAAAGATCAATCAATCAAAAATGAGATGACATCCGATAGGTCTAGACCTTACATGAATCAAGAGATTTAACGAAGCGATTTGCGTCCTGAAAGGAGAAAAAGGAGATAAGATATGAAAATCTCAATCGCTTGCAAAAGCCGGTAATGCTCACGTCATCCAAACCATGTCCTGCAGCGGCGTCTGGAACAGGTCAAATGTCAAATCCGCTAGCTTGAGACCGTACTCCCGACCGGTGGTATCGGGGTTCAACATGTTCGCTATAACTTGCTTGTTAGCGAAGAAGCTGAGTTCGCCGATTCCTCTGTTGAAAAAGGAAGTATTAAGTAAACGCATTGTTTTGTATAGAAGGAAACATAACGTACGCATACGCTCGTAAAGAGGAAAATATCAACAGAGTTAAAAGAAAGTTTATAAAAACGGGGTGTCGGGTGACTCGTTCGGAAAGAATGACAGTAATAACGAGTAACGATAGACATATTGTGCTGCTGACGTCCAACGTTAAGAGTGCGGCACGTAGTATCGTATACGTCGGACTCAAAGCAGTTTTAGAGGTGTTCCCAATCGCCATCCTACAAGTTTGTAAAAGTTCTCCTTTCTTGAATTTTCCTGGTTTCCGTGGCTGGTGACAATCGGTGTTGAGAAAGGCTGGTTTTAAGAGAGGGTAAAACTGCGAGGAAAAGTTTCTCTAGTCTTGACAAGGTCCTTTAAAATAATTAAAAGAAAATGAAAAAATAAGGGAAAGTGTGCAAGATGTGCAAGAAAGAAGTGGGTGGAAAAGCGATGTATTGCGGAGTTTGGAATTTCACGCGCGGACGGCGTGCAAGTCCGTCGGGGTCTCTGATCAGGATTCATCATTTTATTGTCCCCAGCGACAAATCTTTCCTATTTCTCACCAAGTGTTAATGTAACACCGCAAAATTTCATACACATTTTTTGATCGCTGTGAAATGCAGTAATCCTAATCCATTTCTCTCTGTGGTCCCCGAGAAACCCGCGAAAACTGCTTCAAGCTTTTCGGCTGTGTCGAGCTGTAGCCCCAAAATATGTATGGACGGCGAGCTAAGCCCTAGTAAGTCCTTTGAGAATAGGTCAAATATACCCGGAGGGATGCATAGAATCCCAAAACCCATTCCCTGAGAGTGACAAAATAATCTTTAAGGTGCGTATTATGTGTATGTATGGTGTTTCTGTGAATAGCTCACTATGGCTGTACTGAACAGCTTCTAACCCACAGTTGGCACTTGATAACTCTAAATATAGCCGGACAAGCTTCAAAACGTCCTCTTGGCGATGGGCCGTTTTCTTTGTTTGGCTTTGGGATTTATCATTCATTTGAGAGTGGACTTCCTCAATCCTTAGTATTAGAAGGAAATGTCAATTGAAAATTTTTCGAGTGTTTTATTGCACTTATTCTGAATCTTGTGCGGTCGACGATGTATCACCCTGTTACCATCGTTGTCAGCACGGATACTCGCATCAGCGCTAGCCACATTGGCCCAAATTCGGAAGGAACGCCGCGTCGCATTTATCAAACGCATGTAGCCTTGGAATGGAACCAGCCTATTACTTACGTCACCCGCCCGTTGCCCTTTTAGGACACCTTGTGGGCGAGTTTCCTTCAGTAATTCAACAATCTCACCGGTTCCAGTAACAAAGCGGAAGGCCTCTTTGCAATCAGTATTTTGGAGCATACTACGTATGTATTACCGGAGGCCTGCCGTCTCCTTTGCTCATCATGCAGGATCGTTTACTACCCTACCATGATTTCTCGGCCGAACCTTCTTTGACATCCCTCTGCGCAGACTTGATAGATATTGACTACCTGAGAACAGGATATTTCATTCTGAATGTTTGATATTAGGTTCGTCCAACTCCGAATTCTGTTACCAATTGGAAATTATGTGCTTAATCCGCTGGAAGGTAGAAATCGGGTAATTACTAGTCTGAGTACTTATCAATTTTTGACGAAAGGTATTGCAAAACACACCTCAGACCGTACTCGTCATGTTATCTGCTGTTTTTGCGCATGTAATCATCGCGCCACTCATGAAAAATACATACAAACATCTTGACGGAGGCGTTGCAAACCTCATCTCCTTTGCGGTGTGGAGATTTGGAGTTATCGAAATTTGTGACGAAGTTTCATAGTAGCAGTCAGAATGCAGAGTCGATCCAAGATCACACATTGAGCGTACGAGGACACGATGGAACGGCTAATAAAACGAAATTCAGCCCAGAAATAACTAGAATTATACCTACTGCATTACTTTGGCTTTCGTACTCCCGAGCTAACAAGGTGAAACCATCATCTCTGTCGACAGCTGTCACACACATGCTGCGTTCTCGTGAACAATTATTGGAATTTGGAAATACGAAATTGAAGAATGGTTAGCTTTTGTCGAACCAATCATCAACTTCAGTTTGAGCGGTTTTTCTTTATGCATTCTTAAAGCCGGCATTTGAATAGGATCTGTTAACCCGCCGTTCAAACTCGTAACGTTGCATGCTGGCGGTTATCTACTAAGGAAGAATAAATATCATATTAATCCGTGTTCTGGAGAGTCTCGAGTTTGATCTCTACCTTCCTTGAGCATAGTTCGCAAAATTTCCCACTGAGTTGTTTGATCGGTTTTTGGGTTTGTTACAGGTAAAGTTTCAGTGAAATGCGGACCTCAGATGGGTTTTGTGCATACGGTCGCGTACTACTGTCCTTTGTGTCCCAATAATGTCGAAGAAATCCATCAGAGTATCAGCCCTTGAAAGGAAGAATTGCGAAGGGTTGCATGCTCAGGCGTAGTTTTTTTTTGAGAGACGCTCGAGTGCTGAAGACGCATTCCATTATGAATAAGGTACAGTTGTCGTCAACTTGGCAACCATTGAATACGAGGCCTGAAGGTATAGTCAATCTTAGTGAAAGCAGTCAAGAGTGTTCGTACGGTGCTGACTGACGGGAATGCTGTGTGTACGTCAACCTTGGGAATCCCAATTTATTGAAATAGCTCACCCTTTCGTATCTTCTGAATGTCAGAACGAATGGGATCTTCTTCATATCGGAGATTTATATGATGGGTGTCTTGCTGAGAGAGAACTGGATCGAGCTGAACGAACTAAGGACTTTGACGTCACTCCCAGCTGCGTAGATCGCACAGACTAGTACTGAGACCGGTCGCTCCTACAAATTTAGAAGGTATGATATGTAGGTTCAAGCAAAGGTGATTGGTATTTGGTTGCTTTAAAGATGTGAGCCCTGAAGCCAGTGAGAACGGACTACCGAGGAACTCGCACCATGATGCACGCCGCACGGGGTGTATATATACATTTGTCTGAGCCTAAAACAAATTGCAAGATAGATTGAGTCATTGACGAATATTAGATCTTGAAGCGGTAATGAGACATTAACGAGAAATAAATCGAAGCAAACGAAGATCAACGTAGCCGCAGCCTACCTAAGTGTTTTAGTGAAGGATAAAATGGACTCTTGCCGAATAAGAGTTGGTCAGCGGCCTCTTCGTTGAAGCCTAAGTTTCAAACGGCGACTGAAAACTCCACTGGCCAAATAAAACCATGTCTATCCACATTCGCAAAGCGACTCCAGAAGATATCGTGAGTTGGAACCAATAAAAACCAGTCGCTTGCTCAATCCACCTAAGGACATATTATTGTCATTTATCAAAGAACTAGTTTGTCCTCAATCTCGTCAGACCGCCCGATAATAATTAACTTGGGATTACTTCCTCATTGACAGGCGCTATATGAAAAGTCTCCGGAATCCGTAAAAGCAACTCCGGAGATTGTACGCAATGTTTCTGCTATAGAGTCACATTCTTTCTCACACGATTTTCTTGGTAGTTGCGCCAGAGTTTGTTCGGAGAAACGCCGTATGCCCACGCTGTAATCGCCATATCAGGTTCATTATCCGATCCTGGCGAACCCATCGGTATGGCTTTGTATTTCTTTAATTTTTCGACGTGGACAGGACGCCCTGGTTTATATGTACGTGGTCCCGCTATTAATCTGTTTAATTCCAATTTTATGAATCTATCTACGCAGCTGGAAGATCTTTACGTGCGAGAAGCTTATAGGAACAGAGGGATTGGCAAGGCGTTATTCGGTGAACTTGGGAAGATTGCTCTGGAGAAGGTAAAATTATGCAAAAAATTTTAGACCCCTTGATGTCTAATTATGTATAGGGATGCGAACGGTTGGACTGGGCAGTTCTTAAGGTACGGTTTGTTACTAATTTTTGACTCTTTTTTTCTCAATATTCTGTGTTAGTGGAACACTCCGAGTATCATGTTCTATGAAAAGGTTCTCGGAGCGACGGCGATGACTGAGTGGGAGGGTATGCGTCTTGAACGAGAAGGGATTGCCGGGTTAGCCAGATTCAGAATCGATTCTGAGTCACCGTAAATCAAGGGTATAGTGCGGTTGAGTGTAAAACAACATTCATGTATTTGATAAACTGTTACTGTGGCATATCCTGAATCATATACAACGGAAGACGGTGATTAGTATTTCTAAATCACTTTTTCAGAAACACGATCTCAAGATAACTTTTCGTTCGGATTTTACTAGAGAAAAATTAGGCCCTATTCTCGGAATAATATTCATGATAGGACATGGTTGCCTTCAGTTTGTGTATTAGTTTCGAAATCTTGGTACAATGTATTTGATATTTTGAATTGTCCAGGAACGACCGATGAAAGAATGGTAGAGTATGCAATAAGTATAATGTAACCTGAGTTAGAAAGGTAAATGCGAAACTACATATTTTGTGTTGTGTCGTCTGAGGCAGGGAAACCATATCGTAAGAACATCCTGGTAAAGCTGAGATCGGGATCTTACGCTCATTAATGTGAACAAGACTCTCACCATTTGAATGAATATGCATAGAGTAATGAGTGGATCTGGCATTATAGTTACAATGAGAAAAGAATAACAGCATATGAACGAGACTCACATATGTGCAACGTGAATTCAAATACTTTTTCAAATTGAACATCTTGCAGAAGAATTAACGGCGAAGTAGTATGCGAAGCCTTTAAATCCCAAAGATCGCTCAACAGACCCGTTCTGGAAAAGTTATATTCAGTGTACAAGCAAATAATAATGGAGTGAACTAACAGCGTAATGATCAACCTGAAAAAACACAAAAGTGTTACCCGTATAAGTGTAGCTTTTGTCAAAATAGATTCCGGTTCTAGCTCATAATGTCGAAGTATCTGTCGATATTTATAAAATCGTATGAGAAGAGCACCTTTCAACAAGAAGGGGACCGTCGCCCTTGTTAGGTCACACTAGAAGATCGATATCTCCAAATCAGACTCACCGTCAAATCCCGTGGCGACCAGACTTAATGCCGCTTGAAAGTAATTCAAACCAGCTGTGAATTTGCCGGTCGTGAGGAAAAGCTCTGCCTTTGGGGAAATTTGAGATCGCCATTTGGAATGGTACAGTGCGTTATTGACGTACCAGTGGGAGAATACCGAACACGTATGGTGTTATAATCAACTAGGGGTGGCATCCATTCGTAAGCCTCGGATTTGGATTTTCTTAATGAATTCAGGCTTACGAAAACTTGTATTCTGTCGAGAGCTTTGGATGATATTTTTTTGAAAGCGCTACGCATCAAAAGATAGACCTGTTGAGGCAGTGTGTGAAAACCAAATGGTACTAGGGTTCTCAGGGCGAACGAACATGAATTAACAAGTGGAGTAGAGCTATCGAGGCACTGTCCAAACGATCATAAGGAATTTGCATAGATTGAAGGCAAGGTGCGTTTACACGAGTGTCAAAGCATTTTGCTCTTGCTTCAAGACTACCATTTCCATCTCTGCAGACGATGAAAACATAGTGATGTCACTAGAAAAGAACAATATTAGTACTTGAACGTTTCATCTCAGTTGAGTGAGAACTTCACCTATAAAACAGAAGCGCCGAGTATATTACTGTGACGATGATAAAGTTTATGAAAATCGGATTCCGCTTCACATTATCCGACAAACAGATGGTAAGAAGCATGGCGAAGAGAATAACGAGCGTAACAGCATTAAGTATGAACGTGCAAAGGAGGTATGCTGAGATATTCGGGTTTGAGGACGACATGACGGGATGGGTTGGGATGAGGGAATGAGGGATCCAAGGAAAAGAGAAGACCCAACAAGACCGGAGAGTTCCATGTAATTATAATCTGAGATCTGGCCTCTGTAATACATACAAGCATGTCCAAAATTGAGGCCCCCAGTGAGAAAGTGAGAACGATCGGAAGCTTTCGTTGACAGATGGTTAATATGGTCCCGAATAAGAAGTATGACCTTGTGAACGGTGAGCATCATCGAATGGCGTCGAGATACTGAAGCGAGGTGGCGGTAGGTCATTCTATAATGGGAAATATCTTGTTCCTGGCATCATTTTGCCCTTCTCATGTGCTTACATCGCTTGTTGTCGAGAATCAAGCTGGCGCATGGGTAATGTCATAATGGAAGTAAAATTGAATGCCGAGACGCTTAAAAGCGACTGAAGCCTCGAGTATCCGCCGTATCTGTGTACGCGTTGTGTTGGACCAGACAGATATTGACAGGGACGGCCGATCTTTACTGAAACCATTAGCACGTACGTGCGCTGAAAATCAGGACAGGGACGCTCTCACCCATTAAATATTTTTGCAGATCTGCCTGTCATGTCAATTATCGTGTCCAATAGGATGCGTACGGCGAGAAATGCAGTGGAGAGTTATGGAGTTTTGACCGTTTGATGATGGAAAGTACCTTTGATGTGTCGGTCACGAAAATAGAAAGGAAGTGGAAAGGATGTTGATATAGGAATGGAGAGAAAATGTAAAACACATTTATCAATAATCAATTCCGAGCGGAGCAAGTGACAGGCTTCAAAATTAATTTGGTAGCTCTGTTGGAGCGTAATATAAATCTGTATAGCAACTAATAAGATTCTTGGAACTCTCACTGAAATCAAGATTTGGAAAACTGCGTCTATGAACATGCTCGCTGTCGTCTGTTCTGCCAAGTTTATCTACGCTAATATGATTGATCATTGGACCACTTCAATTCTTAAATCTGAATTTATGAAAATGAGCGCGGTGCAATCACGAAAAATCCACGAACCTATAACTTCCTCAAAGTTTTTCACCTTTGCCAGCGCGACCGCCTACATAAAACGTTGAGATGTGGCCAAAATAAACCATCAGAAGCGCCGGTCGGATTTTTCCGCCAATCTGCATCACCTTTCCAAAACGATAAAAGGCCGTCTTCTTTTTTTTTGGTGGAAGTTAAAGATAGTTTTCGAGCGAGAGTATCATTTGACAACCCTTGTCAACTCGGTCCACTATCCGAATATACCGAGTGGAGAAATGAATTTACGCACACCTAGATAGGATAGCACAGTGCCGCAACGCGGCACACACGTTCAGCTGAGCAAGAGGCGCCGTCGCGGCTGCAGACATCTCGTGTCTCGTCGATTCACCATCTTCTCTCAAACTTTCTTTCCCACCTGCCCACCCGAGCATTGCTGATTCAGATCCAAATCTGGTGATGGCCATACAGGCCCCAGGATCCGTCCTGCTTGTTCAAAGACATGCCAAGAAAGCGAAGTCGCAGAGGCGCACGGCTTTGGGACGATTGACTTGGACATGATGGAACTAAACCTAAAAAAAACCGACGTCGACCTGGCACAGTAAATCCCGTCTTTAATTCGTAACTATCATTCGCAGTTGTCCAGACATATTCAATAGAGAATATTCTTCAGCTCCAGCCTTGACTATCTTGGCTCTTGCGTCGGCCCCAAAGTCTATTGTCGAGTTTTTCTCTCATTCCTAGTCCACCATTCTCTCCTACCAATTTTGCCATATCTCGACAAAACCTCGGGGACTTCCCAAGAGCATTGACAGCTGTGCAAATGGCTGAGAAAAAGGGCTGAGGGATTGTTTAAAGAGTCGGATAATTCGTCTAGTGGAACTAGGTATTCGCTACGTTATTGATTTTCCACTTATACATAGTTTAAATATCTGTGGGGCCTTCAGACATCGCACGGTTTTCTAGAGAATTTCTTAGTCCTACCTTTACTGTGCCACTGTCACGGCTTTACTACCGAAATTCACTCCAAGCACAAGTATTTTCTTTACAATCCGCGGTTATCACGGCATTGCAGTCATCACGCAGGAATAAGACGAGACTTTGTCGAACTTGAAATGCAAAGATGAACGAGAAAAAAAACTTGCTCTAGCAGTTACAAACTCCGACGTTGTAGCGGCGTGTCGGATACGTCAAAGAAGATGCCGGGACGGCACCAATGTCTGCTGAGCTCGCAGGCGTCAGAGCACATTGCACGTCCCTTTCTCTCCATCATCGCCTTTTTTTTCATCGCGTTCACGCACAAACAAATTGATCTCAATTGAGATGCATTCTGTTGAGTATACACAATCCAAAAAATGCGCGAAGAAAACGCTTCCAAACTGACATTGTCACTGGTGGTGCGGGGGCAACTGTCGCGCCGGACTGACAAAGTATTTCCGTCCCACTCTTTGACGTCAAACATGCCAAAGGACAAACTTGCTTTTTACCCTCTACATAACACAACACAACTCGCAACATATAATTATTAGCAAATTCCAAATGTCGAAAGGAAAGGTTCTTGTCGTATTGTCTGGCTGCCACTCCATTGCTTTGGAGAAGAAAGATGGAAGAAAGGTTGACCAGGAGACTGGGTATGTGTCTTATACATGTAAGACTGCGTACTGTTGCTCAAGCTAATGGTTCCTCTCGCAGCTTTTTCCTGAAAGAGCTTGCTCAGCCTCTAACTCAGATTATAGAAGCTGGGTATACCCCGGTCATAGCAACTCCAGAGGGTCACAAACCTCAAATGGATCCATTCTCCAACTCGTCAATCTGGTTTCTTGGTACGTGGGATTCACCGGAAGGCTTTCTTTCAGCAATAATACTATACTAGGCAACTGGGCCGAGAAAAACCGTGAACTCGACCTCGTCAAATCTCTTGACAACGATATGAAGAACCCCCGCTCTCTTTCCTCTTTCACCGATGAAGAATTGAGCTCGTTCTCCGGTATTCTCGTTCCGGGGGGACACAGCCCGATGGGCGACTTGGGAAACAACAAGGCTCTGGGACACATTTTGAACCACTTCCACAACGCCCTGAAACCGACCGGAGTAATCTGCCATGGTCCTATCGCTCTTCTCTCCACGAAACTTGATAATGGCGAATTCGCGTACAAGGGATACAGCGTTACATGCTATGCGAACAAAGAAGAGATGAGTATTGAGATGATGTGGGGCGCTAAATTGCAGAAGAAAGTGGAAGACGCGCTCAGAGAAGCGGGTGCTGATGTGCAGGTTGCGACTTTACCTCTCATGCCGAACGTTGTCAAGGACAGGGAGCTTGTAAGTGGAGAAGGACCGACTAGTGCTTGGAAGTTCGGACAAGAGTTTGTGAAGATGCTGCAGGAGCGCAGCAAGTAAAGGAAATACATTGTGATAGAATTGACTGTATTACTAGAAATGAACTATCCTATGATGAAAAAAATTTAAAGGCATTATCATTTTTCTTGTTCGTATCCATGACGCCTGCGTACGTACCAAAGGTTTTCAATCAAATGCCCTACTAGACCGTTTCAATAACGTTCTCGTCTAAAAACTGTCCTTCATGTCGTAACGAACGGTAGAAATTAAATTGAGAAAAGCGGAAGCAAAGATTTACATTTCGTGAGCAGGTGGCGTCGGGAATAGCCGTGGCGTCGCGAACTTTGTTTCGCTGCTCACAGCGCTCACAGATCTGTTCACTTCTATTTGAATCCTTCAAAATAGCATCTGATACAAAAAGCTTCAGCAACCACTCATTATGTTTCATCCTCTCAGCTCAGAACCGGATTTAGTGGCGTGAAGTCTCGGTTTTCATTGAAAACACGATAGTTCTGGTCACTCCATGGACCGGAAAACCCGCGGCCATATAAAAAACCAAGGTAACACTCGTAACAGCGTAGCTTTATTATCTGAATGGATTTGTTTATCTTTTAGAACAATTAACCATCGATGTCTATGTGGAAACGCTTTTTCGACGCACCCTCTCTCAATTGTAAAGTTATTGTCGTCGGTCATCTTTTTTATTGGTGGTCTCTATCCGAACTACGACGATGAAAATGCATAAAAAATCAACATTAAGAGCACAATAATTCATATATTTTTAAGTCGGACATAAAATAAAGCCAATAAAGAGCTTTTCGCGGCACAGTTTGTTGTTCAAACGTCTCCTCGGGCTAAAGAGGCCGGAGAGGCCATACCAGCGAAGTGAACAATAATCTATTTTATTCCGAAAGGGTAAGCTGACTACTTCATTAAGTTTACAATTAGGAGTGGAAGAGAAGTATATAAAACCCAGTGGAATGGACGGTGTTCAGGCAGTTCAGTTTTCCATCGTTCCTCCTCTCTTCTCTTCCCTGGTCGACTCACAACTTTTAACGTGTTAGTATTTTTGTGTGGCGTATGCCCTCTGATGGCATAGTAGATAAAGTAAGTCTTATGACGCTTCTAGACTGCATGCTTATGCTCCTGTAGATCATAGAACTAGCTTACACCTTGGAGTGTCAATAGTGAGGTGGCGGCTTAATATGAAAAGATTTATCTTCAGACGCCTGAGCACTGGATAATTTTGACTCTTTGATGATCGGAGGTAGAATCATCGTACCAGGGACATGAAAAAATCTATCGAACTTTCCGATCGTAAACGGTGAGATTGACCACATTTCTAGCAAAGCCGTTCGTTCCCCACATCAGTCAAAACAAGAAAACTATCCCTTTGAAGTAAAATGACATGAAGTATGCTATTCATATTGACAACGGATTAGTTTGTTACACGTTCGGCCTCAACAAGGACCGTATCGATTCAAACCGAACAAGAGTCTAGGCATATGGACAAACAAGGCGCACTAACTGACATGTGTTTTTTCCTTCTCAAGTATCTCTTGTTCGCTTAGCCTCCCGCCCTGCAACACAAAAATAAATGCGTCCTCGTCGATCGAAAAAGTTGATGGATGGGCTGTCGACATGATGGGTTTTCGACACGAAACGTCATAGGATAGAGATCTCCCTTTGAACGATCTCACATTTGTGGCCAATATCAAATTTTTGAGGATACGACAGCATTATGCGGTCCTTAATCTACGTCTAGGCATCGCCGTTGTCGTTTTCATATAAAATGCCCACTTTTTTTCCGCGTCAAGCTCTCAACAAGAAAGTTTTTTCTTTACCGCGTTCATCACTCACTCACTACACCCCCCTCCGCCCCCCTCACATTTTCTTCTCTTTGCGATGTCATATCCCTTTTACCACTATAACGCCGAGTCCAACGCTTTCGAAGCGTCTTTGGAAGCTCCCTCTTTCGAGGGTTTCCAAAGCCGCTCCGGAGCTCGACCCCCTTGCCTTCCTCGAACGGTGGCCGGTTCATCCTCCCCACCTAAACAGCCGCCCCAACCTATACCCTCATCATCCACTCACGAAAGCTCATTGTGGCCATGGCCTTTAGACTCATCATTGCCACCAAATCTTCCTCCCGTCCCAGAGACCTCTCTGTTTCCTTCGAGTGCATGGATACCTGACGTATCGTCTTCTTATCCTATCTTAGACAACGCTCTCCCACCGCCATCTGGTGGCGCATCGTTTACTGACAACGACTACGCATTTCTGGCCAACATAGACCCAGTGCTTCTCGCCACAGGCTTTAGTAATGGTGAGCCCTCTCTTCACTTACTTTTTCGTCTTTGATTTTTACCGACATATTCTTGTAGTGGCGGTCAATCAGTCTATGTCGGCGATGCCTTCGCCACAGGGAGATGTATTACCTGGCCCTTCGAGGAAAAGACCTCGGGCCCACTTTGAAGAGCCTCAAAACTTTCAATATAGATCGGTCGACTCCGCTTATGATGCCAAACGTCGTAGAGTGTCCGGCGATAGTTACCCAAACGTAGACAGTAAGTCGCTGTGGACGTTTCGAGCCCTCACTGTGATGTTTGACGACGTATTGCTTTTAGGTGTTTACCTTCCAATGTATACCAATAACGACAACAATAATGTCATCTCCAATACCCTTGACAGATATTGTAAGTGACAGTCGTCTTTATTTTCATTATTATTATATCTTCTCGTTAAACGTTTGTTACAATCATTAGATCTTCCAACACAATCGGCCTCAACTTCCCATCCCACTGGTAATGCGATGCCACAAGGACATTATCCGGACCCCCAAAACTTTTACAGTAAGTTTATTCTTGTGTAGTATATGCTTCTCGCCTAACACATGTCCGACAGACGGATCCGCCTCCGCCTCTTATATCGATGCTTTACCTGATCCTTCAGTCGCACCCACTGCATTCGACACGCATGCAGTGGCTGCGACTTGGCCTCGAGCCGGTTCCGGTGTCGCTTTTGAATCAACAATAAACGTCAGCAACAATATGCATGAGTGGAATGTTGACCCAAATGCAAACTTTTTCGTCAACGATATCTCACCATCTTCTGTCACCGGCGTATTACCCACCGTTTACCCATATGACAACTCGAATCTGGCTCAACCGGTACCTCAATCGAGCGTTTATTTCGAGAGTGGAAGCCCACTTCATTATACAAATGCAAATTCGTACATTGGTTTGTTTTAACTTTCTTTTTTGTTTCGAATGTTTGGCTGAGTTGTGTTTGTATAGCCGCGGGGCCATCTGATGCGTTCACCTGGAACCAGCCATTGCTTCACGCGTCCGAGTCGTATGATGCGAGAAATGAAACATTAGGCTGGTTTACAGGTCCCACGAGCTCCGATGATTTCTATAGTACCATTCGTAAGTGATTTATATGATTAGGGATTCGCTAAACTGAAAAATTATCTGTACAGCCGTTGTGTCGTCGTCTGCCGCTGTTCCACCAGTTTTTAGGCAGCACACGGCATATCAAACGGAAACGGAAACAGAGAATCACACAAACGCGGTTGCAAACAGTAAGTCCCAACTTTATTCCTTCACGTATATTGTCAAATTGACGACGTCATATAGACGCAGCCCACCCGAGTGTTGTCGACTTTCGTCAACACTCGGACTCCACCCACGAGATATCGACAACAGGGAATATCGCAAATGCGACAAATCCCAACGCTCAGTTTGAGGTGCCTTCGACATCGGGGGCGCCCAGTGTTGATCTTTTAACGATCACTATCGACATCATCGAACCTTCTCCATCTTCCCGCCTCCCTTCTTCCACCTCTCGCAAACCCCGCGCTTCCAAACGCAAACGGACGAGAGATTTCAAAACCGGCTTCTTGTTGGATAAAACGCTGTGGTCCTACCGGTATAAAGCACACTCGAAGGAAAACGAGTTTAGCTGCCGGTACAAAGGACCGGACTGTCCGCAAGGATGCCAGGTTGTTGAGGCTTTCTCTACAGATAATAAAAGGAATCTTCTGCGCCACTTGCGTAGACACGCCAAACGCGAAGCGAAGATGGATCATCTTTCGCAAGCGGAAAGAGTGGCGGTCAACGCGTTGGCCGAGATTGGGGAGTTGCGAGTGGAAACAAGGTGTACGCTATCAGAGGAGAATCTCCACCATTGTAAATTTTTCCAAAAAAACGGCCGGCGATGGATCGTCAGCACGATGGGGAGAGATGACAATCTCAAGAGGAGGCATGATGAATCCGATCATCCGCCCAATCTTCGGAAAGGCAGAAGGTGAAGGTTTGATAGTCAATGTCGAACGAGCATCGTTGTCGATTTTTTTAATATATTTTCTCTCTCTTTTTCCCTTTGTTTATCGTCAGTGTATAGTAGAATACTATCGGCAATCATGTACGACCACATACCATCATGTATTTTCACTCTTTCCTCTCACTATTATAATATCGTTCTGTACCATAGACATACCACATATTTCCATCCTCATCACTCCATACTCATACAATGCGCTTCGTCATCGTTGACGACGATAGGAAAAGAATAGAGAAACGCTCCTGTTGGAGCTTGTTACAAACAAACAGTAGCAGCAATGAGGTCGCCTTATATACACTTTCGTGTGAAATAAGAACAATAGACAAAGGCTCAAAGGGCCTGAAGCATGCGTAATCGTCGCGTATCGATAGCCAGACATTCATACTTGCCATTGATCCCTGCTGGCCCCTTGTAAGCGTTGCTTTTTGCGAGATTTGTCACGCGGCTCATGTAACCAGTCACGAGATCACGTGCGTATACAGCGCAATCAAAAATGGCAGATGCCGGACGATTAGACCTTCGAAACTTCTCGCTGTTCACTTATCGTTTTCTAACAAATTCGCCACCAACTGTGTTTTTAATGGATCATCCGCAATAATACCATCAAGCTCGCGGATAATGGTAAAGACGATACATAATTGAGTAGCCTAAAAGATTGATATCAAAGGGCAATTCCCGCCGAGTCATTATCTGAAGATACATACACGGCACGGCCGTACTTGACCGTGATAGCTGGGGAAGAAAATTTCGCCCCATTCATGCGCAGTTGTGGGCATGACGCAAAGCACTATATCAGTCACTCGTGGACGTTCTCACAAACCTGAAAGCCAGCTACCATGAATTCGTTCTCCATCTTAGTGCTTGGTTTTTGCGTCCTTTCAATCGCTCGTACCCTCTATCGTCTTTTCCGGCCTCGCGTTATTGATAAGCTTGCTGGACCCCCACCGACATCATGGTTAACCGGTTCGTTATTAGTTGTTTCCGGTTTCATAATGTTGTACTAAAAAGGTGGGGAAAAAGGCAACTTACCCGCCATATACCGTTCTGAAGACATGACTACTCCACATCTCGAATGGACGGAAAAGTATGGCTATGTAATGAAGTTACATGAAGAATTATACGTTAAGTCAACAACCGTTCTCCGGAATAGTGTGGCTTATACCTTAACAGAGAAAAACTATCTTCATCAGTGATCCTAAGGTTTTGGGGCGCCCACTCTTCAAATCACCGTTCCATATTGACGCATCACCTTGCAGGCTTTGCAGTACATCATGAACACATCGGGATACAACTACCACAAGACGGAGGCAAGACGATCACATTTGATGATGCTTCTCGGTAAAGGGCTCGTTTGGGCTGATGGTATGAATCCATTGAACGGAACTTCGATGACATTTTTATCATACTCATAATCAATATAGGAGCTCAACACACCCGACAAAGGAGAATTATGACCCCTGCGTTCTCATTCAACTCGCTTAGGCATTTTATCCCGATGTTTACTCAAAAAGCCCAGCTGGTATTCATTATCAATTGAATGTTATTTTGGCGCATGTTAACAAGAAAAATAGACAGTGGATAAAATCAAGGAACAAATCGATTCGTCCAAAGATGCTAATTCCAACGTCGTAAATGTCGTACCCTGGCTCTCCCGTCTTACTCTGGACGTCATTGGGACGGGTATGTTTTATCCTCTCACCCCTTTAGACGTCATCTCACGTATTCCAAGCTGCCGCTGCATATGATTTTGAGGCCATAGAAGGTGGACAGAACAACAGGCTAGCCAAGATTTACGGCGACTTATCGTACCTCACATTTCCTTTTCTTTTCCATTGCAACAACTTCAATGACCTCAATTTTTTTTTTGCGATGCAGGGTTTCCGCGTTCTTCGAACGTCCCGATATGGACTTGGTAATCAGCTACGTCATGGGCCATGTTCCAGGATTTGTACGAAGCATCTTGCGGCACTTACCGACTAAAAGTTCGAAGAGGCTTAGACCTTACCAGACGGCAGTCACTGCGGTCGCCCAAGAAGTCGTTGATAAACAGACGGCTTTGTACATCGACGGCAAAGAAGGGTCTAAAGATCTCATGAGCGTGCTGGGTAATAACGCTGCTGTTGACTTGAACGTGAAGTTCTGACCTATCTATTGTTAGTCAAGGCCAATTTGTCTGAGGATCCCAAGACGAAAATCACGAACGAGGAAGTCCTTTCCCAACTGACGTGAGCCTTTTCGAAACACAATTCTTGATTTTCATTCAGTGCGGCTGCCTTAGGACATTTTTCTTTGCGGGACATGAGACTACCGCTTTCACCATAACCTGGGCACTGTATGAGCTCTCGCGACACCCCGAATATCAAAACAAAGTCAGAGAGGAAATTAAGGCAACCCGAGCACGTCTTGCGGAAAGACCTGATGGAGAATTGACTATTTCCGACCTTGATTCAATGCGGTATCTCTCCTCTCTTATGAAGGTACATATCGCCCACGAAAATCCAACACGCTGGAAATTTGATTCTTTAATCAGGAAACTTTACGATTATATCCCATAGCATTCGGTAACTATCGGGAAACTGATCGAGATGATATTGTTCCCTTGTCACATCCCGTAACACTCACTACTGGAGAGACTATTACCAGCCTTCCGATTGAGCGTGGACGACAGATCTTTCTATCCTTCATTGCATACAACAGGTGCGGTCATAGCGACGTCTCTGATTACGAACCCTGATAGAGACTTTTATTAGACATAAATCTGTCTGGGGTGATGACGCCGATGTTTTCCGACCAGAAAGGTTTTTGGAAGATAGTTCAACGAAACAGCAAGTCAACCTTGGTGTTATGAATAATCTGTAAGTGGCTTATTGCAAAAATATAAAAAATGAAGAATATAAGTGAAATGATTATGCTACAGGGCCTCATTCGGTAGCGGGGTTAGAAACTGTATCGGGTAGGTTTATCGGAATTTTCTTTTTCCGATAGCTTTACATGTATAAATTTCTTTTCAGGTGGCGTTTTGCGTGAGTTAAATAGAATCTCCGAAGTGCTTTTGGGATGCTGACAGTTTTACAGAATACTGGAAATGCAAGCTGTCTTGTTTGAATTGTTGGAGAACTTTGAGTTCTCGCCTCCGCCCGGCAATGTCGAAATTCTCCGAGTCCATGTTGGTATTATGGAGCCTATGTAAATTTTTTTCTCAAAATTCTTTTTGGGTTTATTTTTAACGCTACTTGAATAGGGTGAAAGGATCGAAGACTAAGAAAATTGAACTTCCGTTGACTGTAACGCCTTTGCACTGAGAGCTTGACTGCAACCTAAATTATTCCGGGGTGCCTTCGCATCGCTTTCTTTACACCTCTTGTATCATGCCAGTTGAATATTCAAACGAAAGCTATTTTTTCTCGCGCCCCTTTATTTGATCGTAACTAGAAACTACACTATGGACGGATTGCGCTATAGCTTAACTTTTCTTCATTTGAAACTTGAAGTCCGTGTGGGCGAGGGATGTCGTGGACACTTAACTGACTTTCAGAACGGGAAACTTATAACGCTCTTGAAGAGTACGGAACAAATGGTCACGGAGGGGACAGGAGCCGGCGTGTAATATGAACCGAGAAATAAATGAATCGATTTATGTTGAATTCTTGAGCTTCATGGGAATTCCGTACAAGGTAACCAAATTCGATGCAACACCGAAATAAACTTAGCATCGAAGAAAGAGTATTCCAATTTTGTGTTAGCACGCTGTTTCATTTTGTTTTGTGGTTTGAATTACAGTAATGTAAATGCAAGCAACTTGTCTCGTGTTTATCATATTGCCAACTTGAAAACTTATTTTTCATCCTCGTGTTATTTCAACTATTCTCTGACGGCGGCTCAATTTATTGCGGAAGACAATGCCTGATGTGTATTCAACCCGACAGTTTTAATTCTGAAAGAAGTGATGCTGGGGTAAGCGCCACTTTGTTTCTGGTGTGTAATATATTTACTTCCAAATGAGGTTGGGTGTCCATGTATATGTTCATGTTCACCTAGTTCAATCGCATATTTGAACTTTCAAGAATTGCGCGTGACTATTTCATCAACGCCTTTACTTCAGATTTATTTGAAATAACAATGTCAGTTCCATCTTTAGCCTTTTCGCAATCTCTCCGTGTGCTTACTACTCAGAATTGATGTCAAAAAAAGCGAATTTCATTTTGCGTCAGTCATGTCATTCAATGTCGCAATTTGAATTAAATAAGATGTCTGTAATATTGAAAGCAGATCTATTTTGGTATCATATTGCCAAACTTCGATTTCCGCCCTGGTGTCATTTGAATTGTTTGAAATATACTCATGGTCCAGGTCTGACAGCGACTCAGCCTATTGCAGAACATGCACGTGGTAAGTTTATATGTAATCAATGTATATGCGATAATTTTATACCGGAAGACAGCTTCTTGCGACATCGGTGCAAGCGTCACCTGACCCTTTCTATGTACTACGCCCCTCGTGCCAGTGTATGACATTGAGTGTCTAAACTCAACTGGCTTATTATGATATTCGATTCTTTCAAGAACCAACGCTTATTTCAAGCCCCCGTCTCAAAGGCTAAGATGTATAATGAAATGAATCCTCCGCAGCTGGTGACTGCTGCCATTCGATGTACTTTACAAACGTGCATTATACTAGTAAACCGAGCGACTACACCTATATAACTGCATGACACGATGTGACTTTGTCTAAGCTTTTGCATTTAAATGTGAATCTCAATTGTGAATTAAATCTGTCAAACGGGATGACGGTCATTTGACACGAAATGTGTTAAGTCCAATCTCATGGTCAGACTCCATTTCAATATTATTCGCCTTTCCAGAATCAAGGTTTGCGGGCATGTGAACACAGTGAAAGTATCAGCCACTCCCTCAGCATATAAATATGCTTGTAAAGACCACATTAAAGCTCATCACTAAGTCGTCTACCAAGTAACATCCTGAAATGGCTCTCTTGCGTGCCGGTAAATATCTCATTTTCCCCGTTGACGCAGCTCCCGGTGAAGGTCTTTCTATCGTCACCCCTGGCGAAAGTCCCGCCAACCCTGTGCTTCCCGTCAGGGTCAACAGAATCATCGTAAGAGACGAATATTTAGCTGACGTTTTTTTATCTTCAGCTAATTCATGAATGCAGAGTCTTTGGAATATTGAAGATGCTCCCGGGCCGGATGGCAAGTTTAATGTGTCTACCGGAGCCAAAATTATCAAGCCTGTTTCTGAATACAGTTTGTTCAGAAAAGTTTGTTTCAATAACAATTCGTGCATATCTTTATCATGACTTTTTTTTACTTAGGACGAACTGGACAATGCTTTATTCGTTCAAAACCTCAGGGTATTGCCAGGTCCCGCTCAGGACTTTAGAATTGAAGCTGTTGATCCTAATCCAAATATTTGGGTGTGAGTCCAATGATTAGACTATAAGGAAAGACACTGAGCTGAGGCCTCGTTTACATAGTATTCGATACCCTAACGAAGATTCGGTCCTCACTTATGATCCGAAAGACGAATTTCCAGTAGGTTTTATTCATCTGAAATTTTGCGTCAATAATAACAGTTTATTTTTAGCTGAAATTCAGACCCTCGATCGGAGTCAGCGCTCAACGATTTGTGTTGAAACGCATCGAGCCTGAAGCAAAATAAATACTAACGATTATAAACCATGTAGTGAAGACAGATCGAAGTTTCTTGTTTCTTGCTTTTCGATCCTCCTTCAAAGGTGGATTGGATACAGTTCTCAGTCAGAAATCCCGAAATATAAATGTTTGTGATGTTTGTACAGTGACCAGTCACGGTTTGATTGAATGCAGTATACGGTACTGTATACCCTCCGAGTCTGAGCCAAGATTCAAGCTTCAAATTCAAAGGCGTTCAACGTGAAAAGAGGTCAGGTTCTGGCGCTTGTATTAGTTAGAGCTCTGACAAAAAGAGTATGAACCCACTTGCCTTTAGTGGCTAGTCTATGAGCGTCTGAACCATGAAGTCAACGCTATTCCAATCAACGACCGAAAGAATATATGAGGTATTTATTATACACCAAATTAAATAATATACTTCCACTAAATGTTTATCACAGTTCATCACGATCTGAGGTGTCGGATTTTTTGGGGACATTCGTGTATTTTATATGTAAAAAGCTCAAATCGATCATCGATTGCCCGTATGTATTTAGGTTGAAATTCACCAACTAACAGTCTGCCACATATCCTAAAGGTGCTGACGCAGTCGTATATCATACGATGATAGCAACGGGGCTCGATATCTCTTTGAAAGCGTATGGTGCAAGCGACCTACAAGATTACAAGTTCGCAGGTATCCCGGAAGATGGCTATGGGCCTGTGAGGCTGTAATAGGTACCGACAGATATTCCGGGCCTCCGAAGTTCCTGATCGCGTCAAATCTCTTCACGTTTACAGACGCTAGGAATTCGTTCGTGTCCAGAGGAACCAATAACTATAACCGTATTGTCAAGTCCGCAGCTGATGTAAAAGTTATTCGCGTCGATGATGGAACTATTTTTATGGTTGGAACAAGGGTAAAAAATCCCAAAAAACATATTCATTAATGCTGGTGCTTATATCTGTTTGAATGAACAAAGTTCGCTAGATTATTTTTACTCTACCGCTGCATTTGTGCTAAATGTTCCATCTTTTGGGGAGAATTCTCGTTCCATTATCATAATAATATTATTGAAATTTCATAGCTACTCGGAATGAAACAGTAGAACGCGCAATCAACCTGATCCTTGTGCCTGATACTTTCCTTGAGTTCAGCTTTCGGAGGGACAGTGAGAGTTATAGTGAAACGATCGACCCACGGGGTGAAAGCACTACCAATATTCTAAGGTTTATCTAAACCAGAACTAAACAACTGAATGAATCAATTGTGCTTTTTCCGGTGGTGACAAGAAAGGGATCCAAACGCAAAGAATGTCCTGGAATGAAAAAGTAAATACTTGATACAACGAATTAGTATCATCAGTCAGCTAATACTCGCTTTCTGCAGAAACACCAGTGCGATGATTGTAGGGTCCGTAGGGCAAAGTTGACAATCATGCTACTAGAAATAAAAAAGCACTTGGACTCACAAAGAGGGAGAAGAATGCCATATGCAAAGGCCACGCGTTGGAAGAACAAAGACGTTCCAAGGCCGCCGTCCCCTAATAAACCAGCGCTAGATAAGATAATGAACTCGAATACGACATCACGACGCTTATATGGTGTAAAAGAAATGACATACATGGTTGTCAACAGTCTGTAGACGCATAAAATGGACATACGTGTGAAGATCGAACGTGTTATAACAGGACGGTCAAGACCTTCTAACTTTAAACGATATCTGTTGAACAAGATGAGTAGGATAACTGGCAGGATCTTATCATTCATGTATTATCTAAAAGGAGAAGATAATTACCATCAATAATATTTGCAATTACGCTATTAACTACTATCAAAAAGTTCATGGCAATAGTGAACTTTGCGGAAGTCACAAAAAATTCGAGCTGATGAGAATTTGGTGTGGGTTTAATGCGTGGCTATGTTATATCCGAGTGCCAACGTACTAACGGGATAGGGGCAGATATATAAGAGATAACAATAAGCTACTGAATGATCAGAGACGACGGGACACTCGAGTGAAGGATCTTTCCGCTTACTGCAACGTCTATTCGTTTACGACATTTCGCGGATATTGGCCGCACCTCGTTTTGTAATACAACCGCAAGATGCAATAAAAGGCTGCACAAAGAAACTGATGCCCTATTACTAATTAGAAACGCCAATGGAAAGGGACAGATACATACACTGTAAGAGCAACGGCAGATTCTTGAATACCTACCACTAGGTCTTGAATTTCTATTACTATAGGTGACAACGCCACCATATTACTACGAGATATTTGCACGGATAAAGATACATTTGTGACCCCGAAAAACATACGAATATACGAAATGCCATGCATTGATAGTGGTCACAATAAAAAAGTTCAGGAAAACTGCATTTCGCTGAACTTTATCCGATAGGCATATGGTAAGCACCATCGCCAGTAGCAGCACAAATGTTGCACACTTGAAGACGAATGCCATGATTAAAAGAGATATCATAGCGGACTAGTAAGAAGACAGGTAGCGGAGAGAGCCTGAGAGTGTCGTCTTGCATGCTTACACGGAGTTATATATCATTAAATGCCTTTTCGACTGATAGATGAGATATCTGAAGGCCAATAATATTTTGAAGGTAGTAGCGGCTGTTCTACGGGCTGGTCAGAAAGACAGGTGTGACAGTGAGAAGTGATACATAGGGAGTTTTCACATGGCGCAAAATAGGTGCGACAAAGAAGGTAATTCGATTGGACTGTGCCCTTGCCACGTCGAGTTTGGATCTCAGGTTCTGCAGTTCACATACCGACAATTATGAATGTGTTGTCAAAATTACATTCACTGCTCGACGGATCCCCGGCCGCCGTGTAAGTCATTCGCGACACTGCATGATGGACCTACGCTCCGAATCTTTCGAAAAAGGGTGAAAAAACCGAAGGACACCATGTAATGTCGCAAAAATCTGAGTTGAATTATTTATTTAGCTTTTACACATGTAAATGAATCAAGGCGCTAATATTGGTAAAGATAGCTCTGTTTTTTTTTAGCTTTGTACTCAAATCAATCAAGGCTTGTGCGACATAATTATTAACACCGATGTCTACATCACCATTCGAATGAGCATACACTAACTAGGTTATTTTTACTCCGCGGCTGTGCTCATGTTGAATGTTCCGCTGTTCGGGAAAAATCCCGTAATCCTATGTATTCAAGGAACAGGACATCGTAGAGTCTGCAATTAAGGTGCTGTTTGCGTCTGAGCATTTTTCAGTGAGCTCGGTAAATAAGTGCACCCACTCTAGTCACTTACATAATGACTCAGATGATACATAGGTCTAGCTAATTGAAGCACAGAAGAAATGAATCATTATCCATAAAAACTGCTTGGAACCTTCAGTCTCATAAAGCGTAAATACTGACACAAATTTATGTAGATTAGAAGCTAAGCAGATGAACGAATTGGTGACACCTTCTCTGGTGATGACAAGAAAGGAATCCAAACGGAAAGGATGTCCTGGAACGGTAGAGTAAGTACTCGGTATAATGAATATGTATCAGCAGTCTAGTACTTGCTTTCTGCAGAAACACCAGTGCAATGATCGTTGGATCTTTAAACAAAAATCGGAAACTGTACTAACAAGATACAGAAAGAAAGAAAGAAAAGTGCAAGACTCACAAAGGGAGAGAAAGACGGTATATGCATTGGCCGTACGTTGAATGAAAAAAGACGTTCCAATGTTGTCTTCGCTTAATAAACCAGCACTAGATAAGATAATGAGCACGATATTACGATCCTTATGGGAAAGGAAGGCATACAGGGTTGTAAACAGTCTGTACACACATAGGAACGACATGCGTAATAGGATGGAATTCGTGATAACAGGACGGTCAAGACCTTCTACTTGGTTAAGCTTCAAACGATATTTGCCGAACATGACGAGAAGGGCGACTACAAATAATTCGTTATTTGTGTCGAACGTGTGTTGAACGCATATAAAAGAAAGAATGACCATCAATTATAATTGCAATTACACTGCTAGTTAATGTGATATAGCCTATGGCATTGGCGAACTTTTCAGAAGTAACGAAAAATTTGAGCTAAAGCAGATGAGAATGTGGCGTGTGAGAATGTGGCGTGGCTATATGGCTATAATAAAGATGCAGATGCTAACGCACCAGCGAGATAGGAGCAATTAGATAGGGAAGAACAATAAGCTATTGACTGGTTGAGACAAATACTATACGAGAAAACACCCTCTGGACGTACTGCAACATCTATTCGTTCACGGTGTTTCATGGGCATGGGCCGGAACACATTTTGCATTACCGTTGCAATATGCAACACAAGGCTGCATAATGAGACTGATGCCCTGTTGCGAATTAGGAATGGAAAATTTGTGGAAAAGGACAGGTGCATACATTAGAAGAACGGTAGGCGCTTGAACATTCAGCACCTGAATCTGGGTTTCTGGGACATTGATTATGGGTGACAATGCCGCTATACGACTACAAGAAATTTGCATAAATTAAGAGACAAAAACTTTCACCTGGTGAAGACATACGCATGTATGTAATACCACGCGTTGGTAGTGGTTACGATTAAAAAGTTTAAAAAGACTGCATTTCGTTGAACTCGATCCGATAAGCATATGGTAAGTACCATTGCCAATAGCAAGACAAACGTTGCGCCATCGAGAACAAGAATCGTAATTCGTCCTCCTATACTCAGGCGAGACATCGTAGTGGACCAGAAGGACAAGATTGCCAGCAGGGAAGCTTAAAACATTGTCTTGCACGCTTGCACCAGAGTAGAATTTGATTCCGAACGTCTTCTCGACTGATAGGTAAGATGTCTGAAAGCCAATGATATTCATGACAGCCAACAAGAGCCAGTCATAATCCATGGATATAATCACCGGTGATCGTTTTCGACAGGCTGGTCAGAAAGACAGATGTATATGTGATGTTAGAAAGTGAGACACAGCCGGTCTTCACATGCTGCAAGGTAGTTGGTGCCAGAAGGAAGGTGGAATGTTTTCTATCAAAAAACGGGCGGTGTGTGTCTGGATTTCTACGATCCGTATTCAACGCAATCAACACAAGATGAAATTCATGTAACAATTATTATTCTAAAATTTATTAAATTGAAATTAAGCTGAGAATATTAGACATTACCTTGAAGCTAAGGATTACTGGATGGCTAGGTGCGGTTTATAGCAAAAGTTCATATGCCCAAAGACGACCTATACAATGATAACCATGTCATAGAGATCTTCAATCCCCTAAAGCAGATCCTTCCAAACGAACAATGCCCGCAATTCAGCAGGAAAAGAGAGAAAGTGTCAGTACAAGGTGACTATACAGTCACGGTTATACAGCGATTCAAACTCCGCTCTTTCCTGGACGCTGACGACGATTTCGTATTACGAGACACTTAAAAAAGATAATCAATCTTGGGACGAGCTAGCCTCCAAAAATTGTAAAAAAACCTTTTGGTATACCATGAACCTGACGAAGCTCGCAAAATTACAGGCTCAAGCAGCCAGCCGCCACGTCGCATTTCCAGCCTGACATACCATGTTGAATGGAACCTATGTAAATTTTTTGGTTTTGTTTTGCTTGTCCTTAACGATATCTGGATAGTAGGGTGAAAGTATTGAAGACTAAAGAAGATGCAAGCGGCGAGGGCCCGAGGCCGAGGACTTTATCGTCGCGCCGGAGTTTTGAGCTTGGACTTCCGCGGCGGCATTTTCCTCCTTTGTTGCCAACTAAACCAGACCAAATCCACCAATCGGCGTTCACTTCGGTTCCTCTCTTCCTTTGTCAAGATTGCCACTCAACATACCTTACCCGATTTTTGATGCGCTGCAAGAGAATTATGCGTTATCAGTCGCTCTTGCTAAATATATATGAGCCGTCCCTAGGCCTGATATTGTGAATGTGGCAAGCCTCCTTTGTTGGACAACGGTTTACAAAAATATAAACCTGAGTGCAGCAAAACTGTCCAACCATATTAACTTTGTCACGTCCACTACCATATAAAACACTGCCCTTCCCTTTTTCCAGTTGTCCAATAAACACACGAATCTCATACTCCTCGCCACCTAAACACAACGCTTCTATCACACGTTTTACACCCAGGCTCTTATGATGTACAACGTCGGGAATTCAGCTATCTCAACTACTTCTCCAATCAAAGCCAATACAAGGGAAAGAAGCATCACTATGACGATGCTGAGTTGGCCATTCGCATGGTCCCAATATATCTTCGCGAAAGTGCTATTTAATCCAAGTCTTCCCGCGTCGTGGCAAGACGATCCTGCGTTCCAAGGAAGCATATTCAGGCATCCCCGTGTCATTGAGGTGCTGTTACGAATGTCACCCGAAGAAGTACGTCTTCCTGAAAATAGTTTCGTGTCTCGTTCTCAAAGCTAATAACGTCACCCAACTACCCAGCGCCGCGCTTTCGAAACGGACATTCGCGCGCTCTACGCGTTTCTTGAGAAATTAATAGCGTTTATGTATCGTTATTTTGAGTTGGAGGAACATCATGTGAAGCAGATTCGCAAAGGAATTGAAGGGCCGGTCCGGCTGCAACTTGAGAACGTCAGTTAAAGATTCTTTTTTACAAAGTGTTTTGTTTGACATGTCGTTCTTTAGTCTCCCAAATCTAATGGGCAATCCTGGATAGGGGAAGTCTCCGAGACTGTAATGGGTTTAATGAGAAAGCGGTCACTGTACCTTTTCATCGTTCCTATTGTACCCGTGCTGTACTTGAAGTTCTCCCCTTGATACACTACAACGCAAGTTTTTCTTTAAATAAATACTTCGTAAACGATAAACGTTGTAGAAGCTCGTTATCTTTTTTTTTCTGGAATGAACAAACCAATCTGAGCAGTGCCTCGTGAGATTGGCTCAAGGTGGAAGAGACAGGAGACCGAAGGATCCGGAAATGTTGTTTGAAACGCTCCCCTGCACGATCTACACGCATTTATATATACCTCCAAACAAATCACTACTATAATTAATGTTCGTACACGCAATGTATATAGTAAGTCTACAAAGGCAAAGCAACAGCCGTCAAATTTTCTTTCTTTGTCTGTCTTCGCCGATTATTATACTGTTTCTTCCTGAATCGCCTCGAACAGTTTCCTTTCAATCATGATGTCGGCTTCCAATTTCTTTAATTAGCTTGTTCTTCAGTTTCAAGTTGTTACGTCATTTTCGCACTCCAATGAAATCATTTCCGATTTGATCATTTATCGTCTTGTTCGTGCATCACCAATGCGAAACGACGCATATACTCGCGTTCATAATGGCACGAATTCTACATTTGTCAGACACCGGAACACAACAGGATCTCGGGTCCGGATGGCGACAGCGATTTGAGTCAGTCAAACCACTGCTTCTTTAATTTGAAAGAAGAGATTATCGTATTTCACATTATGAATTTGAATACGCCGCACGCGTCGTGACTTATCCATTATAGACAGAAAAAGTTCCTAATCAACCGAATTAAAACATATCTATTCTGGCCCTTAATTTGAATTCAAAAGAACTACTCAAGCACTTCTTCTGTCGAGTTCGGAAGATATGCAAGTATGATTCGGAGAACTTTTACTATAATAGGCAAGGTCCAAGCGAAGGCAGAAGGGCTCTCGTCATGCGGCATGTGAAAAACGGCTCTCTTCACAGAGAAATTGCAAATTACATGTTGAGATTTTAATCAGCACGCCTCTGCAAAGGGGTCTTTCCGGCTGAAATTCAGATATAAAAAGGGTCCGATTCTGACTGCTATTCCCTTGAAGAACGTTGACATGTCTACTAACACATCTACGAAGCAATTAGTGTGGCTGATCACTGGAACATCGTACGCCTTATCCTCTATCATACATGTGGCCTCTCTTCTGATACGTATCTCATGTTAGCACGGGTATAGGTCGAGAACTCACGTTAGCTGCTTTACAGCGAGGCGAAAAAGTTATCGCGACAGCTCGGAGCATCTCCAAAATCAATGATTTAAAAGAAGCGGGTGCTGAGATTTTGCAGTTGGATGTGACGGATCCGTTAGACAAGTTGCATGTCATTGCGAAAGAGGCTGTTCAGATTTATGGTCGTGTTGATGTGTTGGTTAATAATGCTGCTTATATACAAGTTGGTGCGTTAGAGGAGAATACGTGAGTCGCATTTGATTTCCTTTTTGTTTTTTTTTGCGTATTGACATTTACGGTTCTAGTCCTGAAGAAACATTTCAACAATACAAGTATGAGTAGTTTTTTCAAACTTACTAGTACAGTGCTGATGCAACTTTGAATTAGTACAAATATATTCGGAGCGCTGAACACTACTCGTGCAATTCTTCCCTATATGAGAGCTCAGAAATCAGGAACAGTGATATGGATAGGTTCCCTAGGCGGATGGCGCGGATCCGCAAACGGCGGGCTTTACGCCAGTACGAAGTTCGCGACACGAGGTATGTAGGGTCTTGTATATCCGATTGAACGAGCTAGTCATGGGATACTTTGTCCAGCTTTATCCGAATCATTGCATTATGAAATCGAACCGTTGGGCTTAAGGAGTATTTGTTTTGAGCCTGGATACTTCAGAACGGCGTTTCTTCAGGATGGACATCGTGCGGCGTATAACCCGCGCATTTCGGATTACAATGAAATAACAAAGAGACAGCACGACGCTCTTGAAGGTATGTATTCTTTTTTCTTTCGTCAACGTTCTGACGCAATGGATGTCAACAGCTTATAATGGGCGACAACCGGGTGATCCTAAGAAGCTTGTTCAAGTAGTTCTGGATGTCGTGCGTCAAGAAGGGGTTGCACAAGGACGAGAAATACCTTTGGCTCTTCCACTCGGAAGCGACTGCTTGAAGGCCATTAATCTCACTATAGATAGGACTTCGAAGGTTCTGAATGAATGGGAGGACGTGATCAATGGCACTGATTTTCCTATCGGAATCTGACGTTTTGTATTGAGAGAAGAAGATATGATGACAAATCAGGGCAAGCGCCTTGACTGTATATAGAAATTTAAACTCCGCGATGTGCCCGAAAATAACACGACTTGGGAAAAAAATGAGCGAGAACAGCGTTGAGAGAAGGCTCAGAAGTTATAAACTTCCCATGTCATTCGTGCTATAGGTTTGTTATCCATTTCCTTTTATTTGGTGTTGCTTGTATAGCTCAGATCTTCTTATTTTGGTTGCTGTTGCTGCGCAGTTGAGAGTTAATTTCTATCTCACCCTGTTTTCTCTCTCTTTGGTTTCCCAGTATCGTACGTTCACCCTTTGTGGTCGCAATATATTCAAAAGGTATGCTACATGCCTAGGTTTTTCTTATTGTATTCCAATTCAATGGTATGAGAAGACACTACCTTCTGATTCGCTTTCCGACACCGGACCCGGATCTCCAGTGCTGCCCGTGCGCGTGAGCATAGCCGAACCTTCTGTAACAACCTCTACCTCGATAACGAACTGCATAATCTACGGGAAGCAGTAACGAAATACCCCCGGTAGTCTCTCTAGGAGCTGTTGATAACGACAATAACGACAAATGATAGATGAAGGGCAGGTGGAAATTGACTGGGATGATATGCAGCTGATGCTAGATGACCTCGACGTTTACCACATAGACGACGACGAAGATGGAGGTGCACTTTCGTACTCACACGATGGCACCTATCCGCCGTCTTTACTCCTCCAACATCACCACACCTCTCAGCTACCGCCAAACCTGAACCCGAATTTGAATTTGAATTTGGATGCTTTAACACCAACACGTACACACCCGGAACCAACAAAAGTCACCCCGCGAGGCCTCCAAACAGTCAACCCAAGCGGCCAACCACAAAGCGTCGCACCGCCTTTACTCCCCGCGTTCCTGATAACCGGGCTTCTCCTCGGTGCAATCCTGTTTATAATCATTTGGAGACACTTTGTGGAGCGTAGGAGGAGTACTTTGAGAAGTTTCACTGGTGCGGAGGATGAGGATGTTTTCGGTGGTGGTGGAGAGGGAGGAGACGGGACAAGAGAGAAGCCGAGGATGTGGGAGGCTTTTACGACGGTTGGTGTATCGGAAGGAACGTTTGATTCAGGAGTTAAAGAAAAATGGGAAGGATGGGAGAGCGTTATGGTATGTCTATGTTGTCCTTTTCGCTTTCACACACCTAATCTCTTTTTTGTTTTTGAAACAGCCTCTTTCAGCTACGCCATTCTTCGGTCCTCCCAAAAAACAACAACCGCGATATCTCATTCCTTCAGATCGTCCTACAACGTTTATGACACGAATGTTTGGAGGCGGAATGGAAGGATACCGGTTCAGCTCTCGTGGTCGTATACCTGCTAGCACGATGAGCGCGAGCACGGGTATCGGGATGGGTTTTACAGGTGGATCAGCCGGAGGACCATTAATGTCCAGCATCGCGTATACAAATCGACAAGGGCCAATGTTGAGTGCTAGTCATAGCGGCACCCCGAATACGAACGTTGAATCGGGAAAAGCTGCACACCTCAACAACGAGGAAAGCGAAAACAGAATCGAGAAGGTTCTTCTCTCGTTTGTTGTGTCTATGCCCGTCGAGCGTAATGATCGCGATTCTGAAATGAGGAAGAGAAAATCCAAGGATGATGTTGATGTGAGTGTGCAGTCAGACGAACTTCCGGAGCTTTGTTTGGGTAGTTTGATGATCCCATATGGCTAATCGTTTTGTGGGGTCTTTGTTTATTTTTATTCTCTTGGGCACGTGTATTGTATGTATGTAGGTGTAATTTTAAGAGAATTGTTGAGAAGTTGAGAAGTATTGTATTGGTGTGGTTAGCTGCGCTTGTTAGTCACTATAAATGAATGCGCGAGTTCGGTAATTAGCCGATGGAATGAGCCTACGTATAAGTCTCCCTCTAATGTGCGGCCGAAAGGTCCAATTCTTGATGATCACTTGTTTTACAAAGAGTAACAAGCAACAACAAACAAATTATTTCGTAGAAAAAAAAACCATGAAAGGTTTTCCCGTTTATCCCGCTAGCGCTGCGGAACAACTTGAAGACCAACCTGGACTCCGTCGAGGTCCAAGGTGTACCATTTGATAGTAAGGAGCGATGTCAGTTGTATTTTTTTTTCAATGAAACAGGTAATAACTCAATGATTTTTGAAACGAAATATTTTCATTGACGATTGTATATGTATAAAACTTCAAGTTGAGCGGCGAGATGAGGTAGAATTAAATGTCTTCAATCAACTTTTTTCTCCGTTCCATCCTTTGCGAATTTCTTTTCGAATTTAGCAGAGTTAATAAATGCCAGCGATCAGACAATGTACTTGGCGGTGAAAATAAATGATGAAAAGCTAGTCGGAAGAAGTGACGGTCAGCTCCTTTGGCATTTCCGATTCAACGTCGACATCATCCCCGATCCAACTTGAACCGTCAGGAAAGAGCTCCAAGTCCGCGTCTGGTATGTCAAACGTTAAAAGATTTGTAAAGCGGTAAGTATGTGAGAAATTACGTTACCATCTTCTACTTTGCTTGAGTCGTCGTGATACTCGCTTTGAGTATTATAACCTAAAGCCTGAAAGACGACAGATATGTGTATCAAACAATTTCAACATGTTTGCGTTATTCAGGACATACCTCAGCCTTCTCATCTATTACGGCCAGTGTGGCTTTCGATCCTTCCAGAATTCTCTTCATCAGCACGTCATTGGGATCCCAGGATTTTTCAATGGCTTCGACGAGATATCGGAACTTTTGAGCAGTGGCATAAATCTCCTTATTAAGAGCTTGAAGCTAATGAATTTTGATGACGTCGGAAATTAGGAAGACAGGAGATAAGCAAGGAGGAACGATTGACGGACCTGTTCGGGTGACATCTTGCGTAGTCTTTTGCGCATAGTTTTTCTAGACACAATAAGACCAAAAGCCTGATTGAAAAATATTAACATTAGATTTGAGGGTTACGGCAGAGATGTTTCAAACATTACATACCTTGAGTGTTCTACGCGCCCATATCTCGGGTTGACCAGAGGATGTCAAAAATGATTGGAGAAGTGCTCTGTCTGCTGCTAAAAGATCTTCGAGAGGCATTGGCACTGAAGTTTGGGTGAAAATTAAATTGAAGTCGTCTTTTTAAATGATGTTTCCAAAGTGTGGACCGGTATCTGCATGTCATATTGTCGTTCATGGCCCATAGTCCATCTCACCCAAATGTGGACATTCCATCCAAGATTTGAAAGGTTCCGTGAGGAGTCTAGTCCACGGCGCGTTGTCCGGGATTTGGACTAGATGGCTTTGGACTAATAATACCCATGATGGCAACGAGTAAAAGTCTTTCAGTATTCGGTGCCGGCGATATTGATGTTGCGTCATAAGGATGATGAATGATTATTGTAGTCCAAAAATCCCATATTCGTGACCGAAAAAACGATCTGCGCGGAGCAGATTGGAGTTGCAAATAAAGCGGCAAGCCTCGGCTCAAAAGATTTAGGCGCTTGCGCCTATATTGCCTCCCGTCAAGCGAAGTGGAATTATCCGAAAAAGAGGAGAGGTTGAGAACAAAGGCGAGTACGGTGTGAGTAGTCCGCACGTACATGGAAGGAGCAGTTGGGACTACAATAACGCTCGCAATTTGGGAGGGCTAACATTTCTAAAACCCGCAGGCTTTTAAAATTCACGTTATCCGATAAGTAGTTCATGTCGATGCGCCGTTATTAGATTAAGATTAAGACAAATATTCACGCGGTGATGTGGCTAAACAGGCAGCTTATCAAGGAGCCCGGAGAGATAATAATAGAATACAAATCCTTTGTTTTCTTTGTTCTGGAGTAATATAAGATATCGTGGTAGAATTCGATACAGGTTATCTATAACTCTCTCAACATCTAATCTTGCCCTTCACGTCGCCTTGGTTCATACTGAGCAAGAAGATCAGATATCTCTTGCATCGCTTCCTTTGCGACGATCTCAAAAGACTCTACTGCCAGCTCAAAATCTGGTCGAGAAATGTTAACAGTTCGTAATACGCATTAATCTTGAAGAAACACGATTACCATCTTTTGCTCTTCCAGGATTGGGGTGGGCTTGCTCAGCAGGATTGACGGGGTGCTAAACGATATCAAGTAGGTAACGAGAATAAACGGGCAAGAGCATTAGAGACGTACCTCAGCCCTATCGTCTCGTGGTAGCGATGGTGGCACAGTTGAATGCGCGTCTGGAGTTTGCCATATGGGATTGATTGTTTGGCAAAACCGCTCAACGTCGTCAAAAATATCCCGCAAACCTTCCGAGACCGTGTTAATCTGTTTAATCAAAGCTTGACGCTGTTTTCAAGCCTCGGTTAATGAGTTGGCATGAGATAGGGAAGGGTTAGACTTACTTCCTCCGTTGGCAGCTCCCTGAGTTTCTTTATGAAAGGAGACTCCTTGTCAAGAACCAAGAGGTGAGTCTCTAAATTTTCCGCGAACCAGGTAGTTGGAAGCTGGTAAACATGTATCAAATCGAGGGTAGGAGCATCACGAAATCTATTGGTACTGTACCTGAGGAGATTCTCTCCCGCTTTCTTTATCGAGTTGTTGGGAAGAGAATTCGGAGGAAAGTGACTGAGAGGATGATTGAAGGGGTTTCGACATTATTACAGTGCGATAATGGTGTTCAATTTGAATTGGGAAAGAAGTGGGCTCGATGCAGTTGGTATGTGGGTAACTCGAAACGGCCTTTTAAATGATCTTTCATTCCATGGACATCTCGCATGAAATGTATTAACGGACGTATTGTTCATGACCATTACCCAATTTGGACATTTGGACATTTCGTTTCTAATTGTAGAACCATCTGTTGTCCTAGGCAATATCTCCGAAAAAATAGTCCAGTAACAATGAGCATCATTCAAAACTGGCATGAAAGAATTTCTTGACCGACCATGGCGTGAAACAGGCGTTCGGCTCCGTAATCCTATCGCGCCTGGCTAAATTGTCCATAGATCAAAGATTAATAAGAGGCAAGTTCAACGTTACTTCAGTATTAAGCTCTACCAAAAAAAAGAAAAAAGAAAAAAGTTTAACGTTACTTGAAAGTTTTGTCACTGTGACCCCAAGTTCACGCGTTCTGGGCGTCTGCCGCTTCCACCTCTGACCATTATCATGATGTTGTTTTTTTAGTTGTTTTTTGCACCGCCGAACAACTCATCCGATATCTTTCTGTGCCTTCAAGTCCGTCAGTCCGTCACTCGGAGTCAAAAATAGTCCGTATGGCGGTCCAGTTGGGCTTGCTTTCGACAAAAAGGCTTGGTGTTGGAATAACAACTATCAACGATGGCTTACACCTGAGTTATTTCAAAATCAATAAGGTTCAAGCTTGATGAAGGATAGTTCTTGGCGTGGTGCTCAATCAGCATGGGAAAGTGGTGCTTTTTCGAAATTTGGGCGATACCGGAGGTGGAGCGAATTTTGATTCAGAAACACCGGTGCGTCGAAAATTTCTCTTCTTTAGTCTTAGTGCGCGTATTGACGTTTAAGACAGACATTTGGGTCTTGACTCTCGAAAATCTTACTCTTCAAGAGGGATCTTTGTATCATCAAATTCATGATCTTCCTTGGCTGTACTAATTATGAGCTGAATCAGATCCAGTAGCACTGGCTTGATTTTTTTTTTTCTTTCGAAAAACAGGATGCTACTAGAAACCATGGTCACATAAATATATACGGCATCACTGCCATTGAGCCACGGAACAGATATCTCAAGATCTTAGACCAATTTTGGCATGCTTGTTATTGCTTGTTGGTACGTATATTCAAGAATTCAAGATAAGAAGTGGGTATATAATAATCGCCCGACTCGATTACCGTTGTCTCAAGAATAAATGGATCCCGCGAACAGTACACTATCCGAAGCGGAAATTCAGACTCTAATCCAGGAAGCATATGTATCGTGTGTACCCCTGCATTTTTCTATTATTCCACTTACTCATATTGGAAGAACAGTTACGTCTACAATATAATTACCATCGGGGTTATAGGTGGGCCCGCAACAGACTACTAGGAGGGAAGATATCTGACGAAACATCCTCAGCCCTCCTTATTTATACAACCTTGCTACAAATTTCACAGGAAGTCGAAAGCATATGGACTAGACGATTCAGCATCCCAAGCTTGCTTTATGTTCTTGCAAGATATCCCGTTATCATAACTCAAAGCATTTATTTTGTCATTAACCTTTTGCCTGAGAGTACAGTAAGTGGAGAAGGTTTTCGCATACATATCGTGTTTTGATAAATCCTGTACAGCCAGAACGGTAAGAATGAGTCTGATTTTGGCGGACCTGGTCGATTTCTCAAGTTTATGGAAACGTAGGACTTGCAATATTCTTTATAACGTCTCGAGTGCTTTTTCTATTTTGACATTTCTCGGCGTTCAAGGTAAGCTTTTAACGAATCAATTCGTGAGGAGCATTAATAGGTAAACCGTCATCAGGCTTATTGGTCGCTCGAGCTTATGCCCTCTGTCGGGGTGGAAAAATTGTAACGACACTTCTGGCTTTCGCCTTCTTTGCTGGAGTCCTATTCCTTCTTTTAGGTAAACCGGATTTATTGATAAATATGATACATTATCAACTAAAAATTTGATTTTTTCCCCCGTAGAAGTGATACTTTTCGACACATGTACTTTTAATCTGTTGTAAGCAATCAAGTCTTCGTACACTTCAGGCTGCTTTCCAGTACTGACTTTCTTTTCCTAGCGGTATGTTGGACATCGTTTTCGTTTACAACATTATTCGGTCTCACCAAACACCAATTCAAAGTTCCGACCTCCGAGAGAGTTATTGATCTTCTCGGAAATATATTTGGCATTTTAATTGACGTTCTTTCGTTCTGCTTATGTTTATACAAAGTATGGGGCACATGGAAATCAAAGCGTGATGCCAACCTTCACGGAGGAAATAACCTCGCTTCTATACTTTTCAAACAAAGTAGGTTATTCCAGATACTTCGAGCTTGAGCGCGAAATTTAATTCATGCTTTAGTCATATCACGGTTTTGGTGAGTTTATCTTGAACGTCGAAAGAGAATCTGTGTTTATATATATCTGTTTCATCATTGTAGTTTTACGGTTATTATATCTGTTACGTATGCGATTATTGGACAGGTAAATTCCTTTATCTCGGTGTATTCGTACCTATTCACACCTTTTTTTGTAGTTCCTGGCCGTGAGTATGATTTATCTGGGAAGCAATATTCTTCAATTAATCGTTAATTTTCACAGGATCCTATCATCACAGCGTCTTTGAGCTCAATTCAAGCCGGGTAAGCTACATAACCAACATCTCAATCTCCGACTCAACCTAAAACTTGTTTTTAGGATTTCCGTAATATTGATTTCTGATTTTACGTTGGCGCTTCGAGAAGATAACTCTTCGATGATCGATGCCAATAATGCAACCTTGGTCACAATTCGAACGGCCCAGGACATCTTGCAGCAGATGCACCAGACGTTCATCGTAGAATTGGGGGATGAGTATGAGGAAAGTTGTGAGGACTCCAGTGGTCGTGGATCGGTCACCAGGGTGGACTCCTTAAGGAACTGCGGTGTTTCTGATACAGTATGAGGAGTATTACGATCTTTGTTTCAAAAGTAAAAACACAGGAGGATATAATTTAATAATAAGAATAGCTATATATTTTGTAAATTATAATATCATTTAGTTTTGATCATAGGGGCACGTCTGACGTAGTGTGCACCTAGCACTTCAGCTTCGCTCTGCCATTCACCGAGAGAAATTTATTCATACACGAGTACTTCCTATCATGAATAAGTTTTTACAGATATCAATCTAAGAATTGGTGACCACTAGCAAATATACCTATATCGAGCAGTGCGACCTCATCCAGATTACGACCAACTGGGACAACTACAACCCCTCTTTGACGCAACGCAGCAACGACGTTTTTGAATCCATTGTTGCCTAGGTAGCCTTTGTAATGGTTATCCAATTCTACTATTTGAGCTCCAGCCTTTGCGACGAAGTCTAATAGAAGTGCAGATGGGATGAAAGAGTCAACCAAAATAATTCTTTTGATGGTTAACCTGACTGTCGAGGGAACAACGGTCGGGGGGACAGACGTGATAAAGTGTGTTTCGTGAGCATAATATTGCGACATTTCTAAAGTGTGGAGACAAGGAAAGGCGTCATTGAAATCGGTAATCCATGAAGTGAGAACGTCCCAAGCTTTAAGGCATAATACTAGGTGTGTTGGTTTAGGAATGGTACGTATAAAGTCGAGAATAGGGGTTAGATATGAAAGGAATTCCGAGCCTTGTGGGAAGGAACCTGAGATACGAAATGGACAGTCTAAAGGGTTACTAATCCGATCAGGAGCAGAATAAAGATTGAACAAGCTGAGGTTTAAGTCGATGGATATGTATAGGTAGTGATGACCGATAAAGTGGGAAAATATACCGGAAGGTACTGCTCCGAAAATGTGGAAACGCGTGTTTGAGATCGGCTCAGGCTCAGGCAGTGTTAGGTTCAAACGATGAACATAGATCAAATTAAACTCGGACAGAAATGTTAACGGTCGAATGCGGGACGATAACCTGGTGATATAATCATAGCTTGAAACCCCCGTGCCAGACAATATGAGTCGTTTGAGGTTAGGAAAGTCTAGCGACTCTGCCGTTGATGTCGACGCTGTCGTGACGGAGGTGACGTTCTGAAGGTCTGAAATACGAAATTCGAGCTCGCATAAGAAGGGACAGTTGGTCAGAAATTGTAGTAGATGAGATAGTGTGGGCGGGTTGATTGGAAGGTAGAGTCTGAAGTGTGTCAATTTGTTGTGAGGAAGTTGGGGCCACGGTAAGTCTAATCCTCGAAGGTTGAGTTCTCTAAGACACAGATAGTCTAATCGGAGAACATCGTTCAAGTTGATTCGTTTCATTGGTGTGGTCATTACTATAACGGGGCCGAGGCCGCGCACCTCAATATCCAAGCGACGTAGTTGAAGTGGTCGCGATGTAGTAGAATTTTGAAAGACATGCATAATTTGATCGAGTCGGAAGTCCGAAAGATGCAGAGTCAAAGAAGACAAACGAGGTAAAATAAGATCTGCTTTGGACGCGAGATATTGTACGTGTGGACTGGGTCTCGGATCGTCGATGGTGCGCCAGTGGTATGTCTGGGTGGTCCACGAAAGCCCGAGAGGAGCATCCGCAGATCGATCCACGAACAAATCGATTATTGTATGTTTAGTATCCAGATCTATGAATTTCCATAAACCTGGCCATCCCAACGCGGATTTCCTCCAATGACAACAAACGTGAGAAATCGTCAAAGAAGCCCTCATAGGACGGGCTGAGTCGTAGATTGCTAATGTGAAGATTGTGTAGAGTATGTCGGGTATCACTTGATTTATAGCGACTTTGTAGTTGCGAAGTTCCATGTCTTTGGCATTGCTTGTGCTTGCATCAGTAATATGTTTGTCTTCAAGCTTTGAGCTGGAGGTAATCCGCTCATGAGCGTAAGTTTGAGTTAAGGAAGACAGTTTGATGTGTGAATGTTGTTTATTCGTGCGCCATTTGAAACACATCGATGAAGCCCACCGGAATGAGCCCCGGGCCCCGAGCGTCGAGGAGGCCTCAGACTCAAGAAGCTGTTGAGCGTGAGAAGAGTGTCAAGCCCAATGCCGAGTCAAGCGAGGTCACGTGGTTCCGGCAAATCACCCAGCTTGAAGACTCGGTCCCGGAAAATACCGTTATTGAACCTCGACTTGTGAACTCTCTTTTCGACCAAACTATTGTGTCAGCGGACTTGTCTCGAAATCGTTTCCTTTTTCACGTTGTCCGAGGCGGAAACCTCAGCGAACCAATGACAATATCAGGAAGCTTAAGTCTGTTCACTTCCTAAAGTATTCTGAGGAATCGTGATCAGAAGCCATGAATCCCAGGAGCCCAGGACTCGGTCCAGTATGTTGGAGTTTGAGCGTCGAACTATATATAATGTATTACAGACATTATACGCTTGAGCAGTTTGTCTCCACTCATCATAAGTCTCATTTTATGTCTAGGATCTGTGCCCGTATCCACTCTGTGTTCTTCTAATCTACGATTACCCTACATTTTTGTATATCCAACACATTCAATACTGATCAACAACCGGTTGCAAGACTGTTGTCAAAGTCGACGGGGATATGGCGGCTTACATCCTCATTTCGATTCCCCACATGATGAAAAGGTTTCCTCCGTGAGTTGCAATAGTTATGGTCACCATTCTACATTCTTCCGAGGTGACTAACTTGAACGGCTGTAGGATATTCCCGAATTCATGTCATTGCAATTGTTTCAAACGATAGAAGCCAATGATTTGTATATCTTCATTCTCCGTTGCACGACTTGTCTTCTTGAATCTTGTGGACCGCACTTGGGGCAACACTGAACAATATTCACCATTTAACACCTAGAAACCATGATGTCCGAGTGTGCATGATGGAACGGATTCTTGTGGTTCTGTGGTTGGTTCTTCGACAGTCGCCTTTGCTCCGTAAGTGGCCCGGTTCTTTCAGTGCATTGTGTTCACGATTATTAGAGGGAAACAGTGAAAACAAAAAGAAAACAACAAGAAAATAGCAACAGCAAAAACAGAGTCAGATCAACTTGGGAGAAGACGACAAAACGGCACCAATGCGCGTTGCTCTCTCTCAAGCTAAATGACATCAAAACAGAGAAATCACATCTGGATTGACTCCTATTTCGTAGTTACCAAAATGACTGTGTTCCGTAGAAAAGCAGAGAAAGCCGTTTTGTACTGAGTTAATTTCCTTTCTTGGTTGACCGTTAGATCATAGTATCGTCAGTGATGAATCTTTTGAAATTGTTGGATTCCCCCTTCCAGAAAACGTCAGATTTCGTGCATATTACTATATCATAAAACTAAACCAATGACCTTACCAGATCAGTTTCGCTAAGCGGGGTAATATGGGCGGCTTCGTAACCCATATAGTTTCCAGCTGGTATCCGACTCAATACTCGCACTGTGGTCCCACATCCCGGCCACCCGGAGAAAACCGAAACTCCCTCTGTCCAGATGCGTCAGCGTCAGCAACATGTTCACCGTCTTGCTGCTTGTTTGGAAAAGGTGATTTTATTGTTTAGGAATTGTAATCATGAAGATGGTGAAGCTCGCGTAGGTCAACTTGTTGGGGGTCCATGAATCTTGGACGACACTATGTGGCGCGTCAGCGTGCCCCCAGGAGTCAGGACATGGACAAGAGCACGCGAATACTCAAGCTCAAGTCATCAAGTCCTCATGCACTCATGTCCAACGGATTGAACTCAATAGTTCTGGGTATAAAGACCGACAAAAATCTTGAACAAGGCAGTCAGTCAGGCTCTTTCCCCTGCGTCAAGACCCGTCTTAAACTTTCTTAAACCATCAAACCTATATATGTACAATGTTGGTACGTATAACATCTTTTATGACGATGATAACCTATCCTCAATACAACTTTAGGAAACACGTGCCAACCTTATTCAGTACGTCCCTTTAGACCTCGCAGACGGGGACTTGTATGAGCCCTTGCCGCCAGATGATCCTGGCGGCAAATTGGCATCGAGAATATTCGATGAATTGGCTTCAAGGATTGAAGCCGTCATAGAGGATAATGAACCTTATGAGATCAGTCTAGTTGGGTGAGTGTTCCCTTTCAATCTATAACTTTTTTTAACCCTCTTTCTTCCCGTCAGACTTAAACCCCTTTGTTTCCCCGTCTTTCTGATCGGTGTTGCCAATCCTCATAGGATCGAGGACGTCTTGCTCGAGACAGATTTTACCTTTCATGTTCACGTGCGCCAGTCGTATCCGGCTGTTTTTGCCAACAATTCAGATCGGAACGGTCTCCCAAGTCCGAAAACATTGCTGCAAACAGACGTGCCGTCACTAGGAGCGTCGTGTGGACTGATACGAAATGACCGACATTCAGTCAGTCTCGGTGCATATATTCATTTGTCCTCGCACTCGAAGTCGGTGTGTATGTTAACCGTACCGCCGACTTACGAAGTCTCTACCGGCGACGTAATCTCCCAGCCCAGCGTCGCCGATAGAGACATGAGTTATGAGGATGAAAATGAAATGTGCAGGGATATTCTTTCTAGAGATTCCTCCCAGCTGAATGCCCTAGAATCACGTCGAAGGATTCTGCAGGCGACATTTGAGCTCGGGAGAATCCTCGGTGTTTCTACCTCTCCCGCCCCCAGTTCCCCATCCCACATTTCCCCCACATCCCACCTCTCCCCGACATCCATTACTACTCCTTCACTTGCCATACCTGCTTCAAATATGTGGGCGGTGGCTGAGATAACGCGTGTTACCGCATCAAAAGCGATGGCGGAAAGTAAACCGCGAACACCATTATTCAAGCATATCAAGCCGAGTCAAGTAGGAAAACTAGAAACGGGATCAATCGTATCAAAACGGGGGCGCACAACATCGCATACCATTGGTACAATAAATGGTATCAAATCTCTCTATCGCCTTCCAAGAGACGGCCGTGGTGTTCGTCGGCGGGACTATATCATTATCTCACATCCATGGGGTGGCACTTTCTCATATCCCGGCGACGCTGGTGCAATTGTCAGCGCGCATGAAAGGCAAGACATTGAAGGAGCGAATAGGATAACAAAACCTGGAAGACCTGTGGGCATGATCGTTGCCGCCAGTACAAGCGGCCACGTTACCTTTATTCAAAGTCTCGACGCCGTCCTATTGGATATTGAAAGAAGCGGGCTCGGACAAGTTACGTTCCTCGATCCTCCTTGCCCAAGTTGAGTCAAAATGTCTGGTGTTCAACGTTTTGGGGTTTGAGATTAACTGTATCTTTATTCGTCTTCGTTCAATATCGTGTATTTCTGCAAATTGTAATTTTCGTATTAGCTGGTTGTAAAGTCGAGATTGTAATGATACCACAAATACCATTCTTGCTTTGTCGTTCTTCAAGTTTCGTGTGAATGCCTGTTATTAATTATGTCTGTGAGCTCAGCGAAGACCAATGTTGGTTAAGTGTAAATACCGCGTCCGCGATGAGGCATATAGCCGGGGTGCTATTGCGTTAAGAATGTGAGAAGGAGAGGGGTAGTGTTTTCCACGTTCTTGGGAGGGCAAGCTTACCTGCGCTTTATATATCTTTCACCGTCTTTGTCCTATTTTTATACAAATCGATCCACGTTTCAATCAGGTCATGTGAGAGGGTCTGTCTTGGTGCACACTCCACTTACATAAAACTCGTTAGTTGATTCTTATCGATTCCTTTGTTCGAGAGGAAGTATACGCGGAGAATCCTTTGTTTCGAGGGAACCATTGTCCGTTTTATTGGTATCTCAACGGGAAAATTTTGCATAATTTTAGAACGACGTACCCGAAATCAGCTGAACGCAGGATCAGGGAGACGCAAACTCCGCCGAGTCGTCGCCGCGATAAGTTGAGGGGTTTGTTCTTTGGTCGGAAACGAGGAATTTTCCGCTGCCTCCCAATTGTGTCAGTTTTTCGGAAGATACTTATTGAATCAAATATTTATTAGCTGTGTGTGATATTAATTTCATACTAGAAGGTATTCTCAATTTTACATGTTAGAGCGCGATTTTTAAAAAATCTGCTCGCATGGACGAGTCACGCCGACATAGTTCATGCTCTTCGATTCATAATGCAGCGCAAAACAATCACAAATTAACCGAAGAAGAGGTGTGCCTAAGATTGGACTAAGCGACAGAGCGTTTCTCATATCTGGTGGAGGAGTCTAATTATCAGCCCTTCAGAACTATTGTTTTTTTTTTCAAATTTCAAACATCGCGGTGACGAGGACTTTGAACCAACACAGGGAAGAGAACTTCTATTTTGAATCAGTCTAGAGACGCAGGGTTCCGTCTTAGGTTTGATAAACATGCTACGGCATTTGCCGAGCTATCGACACTTAAATCTAATCTGACACACGTACGCCGCGTCCGTTGTCCCTGTGAGGTTATTGTTTAGGACATTACGCATATAATGGACACAGGTTAGGACGATTGACTGATGAGAGCGCCTCAGGAGAGTGGCAGGAAAGATACGGGAATCAGTGACTGTGTGTTTGGAAAATAGAGAGAAAGATGGGGAAAAATTAGTTGTTTATTGTAGATACTGGTTCTTAGTATATATACATTTTTCTGAAACAATCAAGTACGCGTCGTGTAACGTGACTCGGTAATGTCGCGCGTTTCGGGACTTTCCATGCATAGCTCGTCTCGGATCTCATCATGGACATCGTCTGTCCTATGATCGCGAAACGGACGAGTTGAATTTCTTGGACAACACGGTGGGGTACGAGTGTATATATTGGGGAACTCCTTTGGTACCACGTCATTTGATAACCAACAACTGGCATGCCCAATACCATGACTACCTCCAACGTTATCACCAATACCGCTTCCCAATGTAAAGATGTGTTTCAAGACGCGTTTTCCGCTCTTATTGAAAACTATTTTCAACAAGAGGAGAAAACCGTTACACGCGAGGTAAATTTTAAAGCAACAACTTGTTCTTTTCCAACCTTTGACCGTGACGTGCTCCATTTTAGAAACAAATTCCGTATATGGAGACCGGCCCGATCTTCACTCCTGAGGAGGAGGAACAACTGCTCCGAGAATGGAGCGAGTGTATTAGAAAACAGGTAAGCCGACCGTTATCTCACGCATGTCCCTGCCTAACCTTTTATCTATTACTTTTTTATTACCTCGTTTTAGCGTGAATTGACGGAGATGCTGCACCGTCAAATCTACAACTTTCGAGCGTGAGCTTGAAGTCTCCGTACCGCCTCTGTTCCTCTACGAATGTGATTTTTGGCAACAGCCATGTACTGTAAATAATAAATGTTTTCTTTAATGATGCAACTAGTTGTGAAAAACGATTGAAACGACAAACAATAGGCATAGCTTACCCCATTTTCCCAGCTAATTTTTGAGGGATGAAAATTTCAGATCGAAAGAGTGTTGTTACTGGGAGAGATAAAAGGGTGAATGCAGAGGGAGAGACGATGAACAAGAAAAAATAATTTTACGCACATTGCTTTTAGCAGTAGTGCTGCATCCGTGTGACGATTGGCCTGAAATCCCCACTTGTATGATAGGGTTTTGTTTTAACGGGGGAATGTGGCCGTGATGGCCGCAAGTGTTGTGGATCGGATGTGGACAGATTTCAGCACAGTGAGGACGGTGGGTAGGAAAAGTATATCAAGGAAGCAGTCAATATGAATGAGACGTCATATGGCGATGTGAAGCTTCAGAGTATGGTGACCCAAGGCTTGTGAGTACGATGGGTCGTCTGAATTCCTTTGTTTCGAAGCGTGGGAGAATACTAGATGGTGGTGGTAAGAGATCAAAAGGCTTTCCCATAAAATGAACGGTACATTACCTACACATTAAATTGTGGTGTGAACCCGTACAACATTTCAAATTTCAACGGTCAAGCTGAACAAAGGGAACGCCGGTAACGTCCCACCCTTGCCGGCATTTTGGTCATTGCATTTGGCTCGGAAAATAATGAATGTTGTTATCCATACCCAATGAGCAGCGATGATAAAAGAGCTTCAAAATAAATCTCTGTCTCCTTGCTGTTCGAGACACAGCGGAGTGATAAACGTGCGACTGTTGCGCAGATGAACATTTACCCGTCCCAGAGTCAATCCTGACGTTTTGAAAGAGATAGCCCCCACTTGGTCGGTTGGACATAACAATGAATAGCCAGCTGGGGATATTGACACAATTAAGTCAAAAATGGTGTATTGCAATTCTCGCACAATACGATGATAAGCTTGACTTAAAAATCGAGGAGTGTCAAACGTGGAGTCAGCGACTAAGTGTGGGCGCTTGCGTAGATACTTTTTTAGCTTAGTCACGCTCGCCCTGAAATCGTAGGTGAGCTTGAGGTGAGCTACAAGGGGAGGCAAAAAATAAGCGCCCAGACCGCCACTAGGGGGGGTGGGTCCGTCGGCGACCCCTTGTTAGCGTTAGCCTTAACCCTAGTCTTAACCCTAATTACATAAGCCGGCAAAGACCTGCGACAGCTATTTACAGGAATTACTCTTTCTATTTTATTGGAGGACCATCTATTACGTCTCCAAGTGAAATTAATTCATTAAAATAAGACTTAAAAATCAGATACAAATGTTTATTCTGCTTCTTATGTCTGCGCGTTACATGTGACGAAGTGACACGTCACATATGTCACGTGACTGAAGCTCGACAACAATGATGTCATGTAACCCATTTAGGATATTAGACGCTCATAATTCAAAGTCAGTTTCCTTTTATGGTAATAGACGTCCGTTACGTAAGTGGGTGTGTGCATTCCGAGGGGCTTATTAACGTTAGGGTAGTGGATATCACTTTTTTTTTCCTGCCTCCCCTTGGTGAGCTATTCTTTTCATTTCATTTCATTTGTGCATTTCTGACGTTTAAACGTTTAAGGCTTCGCCTTGAACTCGTAGTGCATTTCGTTCATATTACATAGTTGTTGTTAAAGAGGGATAAGAGGAATCAGGAATCAGGGATGTTGAAACGGAGATGATGCTGCTCGGTTTTGTGGAAGACGCGCGCAGGGATCGATATTTGTTCTTGTTACAATCAATGGTTTTGCGTCCTTTGCAAATATTCTTAACGACTACGTCGCTGGTCACCATCATTGTCTATCCGGCGCTATTAACACAGCAGTGACAGCACCTAGTACCGGTACAGGTCGTGAACTCACCTTGGCCGCTTTAAAGCGTGGAGAGAAGGTTATAGCAACAGTCCGCAATATTGCTAAAATCAATGATTTGAAAAAAGCGGGTGCCGATATTCTGCAATTGGATGTTACGGATTCGCTAGACAACCTGCATGCCATTACGAAAGAGGCTGTTAAAATTCACGGCCGTATTGATATTTTGGTCAACAACGCAGCCTATGTTGAGATCGGCGCGTTGGAGGAAAATACATAAGACAGTTATTACTTTTTTGTATGTGGTGGCTGATGACCGATGATCGTTCAATTGTAGCCCCAAAGAAACACGACTATACCAGTATACAATTTCTACTCTGGTCTTACGGATGCGCTGATCATATCTTAATCCAGCACGCTTGTCTTTGGAGCACTAAATACTACCCGCGCCGTTCTACCTTACATGAGAGCTCAGAAATCGGGAACGGTCGTGTTCATGGGCTCTTTCAGCGCGTGGAGCGACTCTTCAAATTTTGGGCTTTATGCCAGTGCTAAGTCTGTTATACGAAGTTAGTGCCAACTTTCGTTATTTGTCAAGTTGTAACAATTGTTCTTCCGGCTCTGTCAGAAACGTCGCACCATGAGATTGAACCTTTGGGTCTTAGAAGCATTTGTTTGGAGTCACGGTCGGGATTTGTTAGGACGTCTTTGCTTGAAGAAGGTCATCTTATGCCATATAACCCGAGGCTGGTATTAATGGTACGTGTGCGCTCGAATTTGTTAAAGGAGTTTCTGAAATAACGATTGCAAAAAGCGTATAAAAAGAAGCAACTTGGTGACCCTACGAAAGTTGCACAAGTAATCGTGGACGTTGTGCGTCAAGGTGTCGCTCACGGACGTCAAATTCCATTTGTATTCAGCTTGGTAGCGATTCCTTGGGTCTTCGGAGTATTTTGGATAAAACTGCTGGGACGTTGACAGAATGGGAAGATGTGATAATTGGAACTGATTTTCCAAATGGTAGTTAAAAGGTCGTTAGATGGCGCCGGGCTCCAAACATCGGGCGAAGCAGTGCGTCGACCACGTATGTAGGAACAGCTCAGCTGCGGTAACAGCCTCAGACAAAACTGACAGACCCGAGAGGTCGATTACAAGCGGCGGGCTTCTGCCGAAAACCAGAAATTTGTTGCGACTTCTGAAAAGTTAGTAAATATAGAAAATCGAGTACTGATTGGTGTTAAAGTTCAATTAGATAGAGCACGTTTTCTGGCGCCCAATCCTATTAATATTGACCTTCACTGCCACGCGATGCAAACGAAGCGAGCGTTTTGAGTAACAAATTGAAGGCAAGTTTTGCCACAAACGTTTCTCAAACGCCCCCTGTTCACATAACCCTATATCCCAATCAACCATCAGCCACATATCATGTCTAGCTTGAGAGGAACAACAGCACTCATCGATGCTCAGAACGAAAATGGAAGAAGTTCTGGAGTGGCCGCGGAAAGGCCTAGTAGTGCGTCGATTGCTGAAAGCGCTTCGCCCACAAGCTCCCGGGCGACTTCTTTGAACGAGGACAGCAAGCAATCTGTGCCACCCCGCAATCTGCTCAGTGAGTTTTCTGTTTTACGATACGTTATATTCAAATTTCATCATTTACTTACTTTTTCAAAGGCCCTTCTCCTGATGTTACCCAGCCTAATAGGCAACGACGCAAGAAGAAACATAGAAGCGTTTTCGGATTAACGCACGAAGTTGGTCGTGAGTATCACAATTCTCGCTTACTCTATGCAATCTAACATGAGGCATGTTAGTGAATAATAGAGATGCATACGAGCAGAAATATACTCGAGATCGATGCGGAGAAGAGACTTCCGAGAATGCTCGTATTTGGTTCACTTACCTTGATGAAGCCGAGCCATTCGATCGCGAGAGAGTTGAAGAGTGGAAAGGGGCGGCAGATGTTCTCCTCGTTTTTGTAAGACATATTCATTTTGTTTTTTTAATTAAGCTCACTATTTTGTTGTCAGGCGGGTCTGTTCTCCATCGTTATAACGACATTCATCGTACAGGCTTTGCAGAGCCTGCAACAAGACAATTCCCAAGTCTCTGCATCCCTGTTATTCGAAATAGCCGGAATTCTACGAGCCCAATCTAATGGCAGCCCACTAAATATGATCCAAAACTCAACATTGACACCTACATCGCCGTTCACGCCATCGACGAACGCATTGTTAGTAAACGGCCTGTGGTTTACTAGTTTAGCGATCACGTTGTCTACAGCGTTGTTTGCTGTCATCGCGAAACAATGGTTACGCTATTCATTGGCTTTTATCCCTGGAACAGCCAAGGAAAGGGTCAGGGTCAGGCAACTACGGTTCAAAGGCTTTGAAATGTGGCAGGTCGGTACCATCCTTGACCTCCTTCCTGTCCTTCTCTATCTTGCTGTCGGTCTGTTCCTCACGGGCATCATCATAATGCTATTTCCATTGAACGCTACCATCGCGTGGACGATTGTCGGTATTACGGGCATCACCTATACCTTATATTTTATCTCCGTGATATTGCCAATTCGGTATCCGGAATGTCCATATACAACCTCGATGACGATTTACGTTGGCTTCCTCTTTTTTACTTTACAAAATATTTTAAATTGGGGTCCTCAGGTTGTCCGGAGAAAAACAAATCCTGAAAGTCGCCGGATGATTCAAACTTCCGCCTGCTATGCCATCGGCTTTTTCCAACACGGATTCACGTTTATTTCGAGGTTAGCTAGTGTCATGCACCGTGGATTTTGGAGACTCCGTGACAACTTCACTGGATATACCAAGTGGAGAGAAGAGAACATAAAACAAGTAGTTGAAACCGCAACGTTCCTGGATTACGAGGCACTCAGTTGGCTCTATGGGATTTCCTGGGACAGAAGCGTTCATCGAATGATCGCACGTTGTGCGGCGATGAATCCAACAATCAGCGATCAATTTGGCTTTGATATCCTTAGAAATCTCAACCGTAGTTTGGAGATCAGTGAAGCCAATGCTGTGGACTTGCGATATGGCCTATGCTTGGATCTCCTGACTGATGAACGCGGTCACCGGGATCTCCTCCGGTCTATTCCCGATTCGCTAGGAAATCACTTGGAGGAAGGAGAGTTTCAAGTCTATCTTCGTATTGCAGACACTGTGTTACGACGCGATGATAAGTTCCAAGTTCTCCATGATGCGATCAAGGGCAATTGCAGACTTCCACTGGCCATGTGGGGTTATCTCCTAGAGCAGGTGCGACCTGATGCTACCATAAATCCGTATATACTCACCGGTATGGGTGACACCGGGTTGGTACGCTTTGAGAGTGAAGGACTGGGATTGTTGAAGTTTCTTTGCCTGTTTGGTCACTTGAAAGCCGAAACTTATGAAACGTGCTATAACCTCCTTCTGATCATTTATCGTAACCTCACTTCCGATGATCCACTCGACATCGAGAAAGAGCGAAAACTGGGGTCCTTGGATTATGTATTTCGCAGCTTTAATGACTGTCTTATATCCTCTGGTTGCCTCTACCCATTAGTAGATAGCCTCCGTTTAGCGTATGGCCTCCGCTTCTTCAGAGAGATTTGCTGCATGGGCTCGTTCTGGTGCGAGTCTATGACATATGGAGCCAGATGGAATGCAGTTTCGGCTTTGCGTACAATGCTGCCCCCGCCACTTGAGGACACTCATCTGGATAACCACTTGCCTTTCACGGACGGCCACGACCTCACTCTCATATATCAATGGTACTCGCGAGATCTCGACTCGAAGCTCTCATGTGACACACGTCCCCTTTTCCTGCTGCTGCTCGTGTCTCAGAACCGACACCATCTATCCACAATCCTCTTAAATGACACAAATGCTATCTCTAACTTCTCAAAATGTGTTCAGAACCTGATGTATTATCAGGATATCAAAAAGGAAAAGACAATATGTCTAATCTTAATGAACCTCTTCAAATCCGTGGACCCAAAGAAGAATCCCAGGCTGTTCACCATTCTTTACGACCGCTCCGTGCTTTTACAACTATGGGCACTCGTCGGGTGGTATAACCACGATACAAAAGAATATTTCCTGCTCCTGATATCGAAGATTGCCAGGGACAAGTTGGACAAGCTATTTGCCGCTATGAATGAAATGGTCCAATCTGATCACGCAAATTTACCTATTGCATTTCAACGAGAGTATTACAAGGGCATATATGCTCGTCGTAGATTAGTGACATCTGTGCGTGAGTTCGGACAACTCATAGGTGTGTCCCACATACAACCTGAGGCCACTTCCGAACAACCTGTGCCTGGGAATACAACGTCAATCAATGACCACGATAACGAAGAGCGTGCATAGGTGCCTAGTCCGGACGAGGTACTTCATTTACTACGGAGTTCATCATCCTTGAGAGTCCCCTTACTGAGACACTTGTATAGCGTAGAACTTTTAACTTTACGGGAAATTGGATGAAAAGTGTTCGAATCCATTGGGCTAAAGATACCCTGTCAAACTAGTGATCAGCCGACTGCTAGTTCAATCCCGTTTAGTGAAATGGGCCCTACCTCCAGCATAGTAAAATAATTCTAGATAACGGTGGTTTTTTTGAATATACAATATCTGAACTTGAAAAGGTGCTTTAAGTGGTAAACATTACGGGCCAATAGAATTATTTTGCCAACCGCTCCTGTTTGGAAAAAGCGACAAAGAAAAAAAGTAAAACTGACCCACTGCGCCACAGGGCAGACAACATTCTCGATCACACTCGTACATAGTATGGCCTGTTGGGAAAACTCGCAGCCAATTCACAATTTCAACCAGTTAAGAGAACGCTGATTAAGATTTCAACTGCTTTCCTTTTTATTTATAAATCTCTCTATCTCTCACTCACTCAGAGGCAGCCCGATAATCTTAAACTTGTTGAAATACAATCCTTGCGTCTCTCAATAAATAAGCTTATCCCGCGAGTTTCCAAAAGCTTAGACAGCACCCTATCGAAACAGCACGCGTGCAGTATCACGTGCTTCGGAAGATTCCGAATCTACATTGTTTTCGTTCCGCGTCACTTTGCATGCACTCTGTTGAGTTCACTTGAGGTTTACAATCATTATCAGAAGAAGTGAGCTCTTATGATGTTATTAATATTCACATGTAAACTCATTTTTTTGCCAAAGCATTGACAGTATTTTTGTTATAATCTTTTGAGGAGGTTTGTGGTTGCCCGTGAGTTTGAAGTTTGGAAGCAAAAATTTCGCCGATCGACGCGTTTCGGTAGTCGTAGGGGGAGGAAAGAATTGTTACCTATTGTTACTCGTTCAAAAAGAGCCGAGAGTGATAAAAGGGGATCTCTAAAGCTCTTCGTGGAAGCCACGCGTCATCGCGTCATCATTGAGCTCCGTGCGGAATGTTTCGCCGTCGTCCGCAATCATATCATCCTCCATCTCAATCTTCATCATCTTCATCCCTGGCATCCTCCGCGAACCCTCCTAGCCCAACAAAGTCCAAAGGCGTCGCAAGTTCAAGTGCAAGTGCCCATGTAAGCATTGCATCTGGTCGGAGCGGTGGATCGAGCGGGAAATCCTCGCCTACTAAGCTGTCTTCCTCTCCAACAAAAATTTCACCTCTTTCTTCATCGCCAACCAAGGGTATTGTGCAGCAGCAGGGGCATTCTTACTCGTACTCCTATTCTGGATCATACCCATCGCCAAGCAAGCCATCCACAGCTGCAGCAGGGTACCCTCAGAGCCATACGCATACGCAATCGCAACAGAACACAGTTGCTTCAACATATGGATCTAATCATGCGAGACAACAGCAGGCTGGCGGGACCGGTCAATACCCTTATACTTCCTCACATCAAACACACCCACACGCCCAAGCGCACTCCTATTACCACTATGCCAATCAAACTTCGAATAATACCGCTCATCATTACCCGCAGACTTCATATCCGTCGTCATCGTCGTCATCGATGTACCCTCAATATCAGCAGCAGCAGCCGCATTACGCCGCCCAATCTCATCCCTATCCTCAACGATCCTACACCTTACCTCAAAATCAAAGTAATACTCAATCCTATTCATACTCTTCTCAGCCGTCCCAACAAGTTCACGATCATCCACCGTCTCTAAGACCTAGGTCCGTAAGCCCCGGCCCGGCTGCTCAAAGGCCACTTTCGATGGGGTATCAGTACCAGAACCAGATGTATTCTAATGCTCAATCATACAATGCAGGGCAGACTCGTGGTTCGCCCCCAAAACCGTATTCACAGCCTTTGTCCTCATCCGATCAATACTCAGCACAACAGACCCAGTCTCCATATCGTTCCGTGACGCCGCAGCCACAGCAACCAGTTCGATCACAGACGCTACCCAGTTATGCAGGCAACTCAGCACCTTCATCTAGTTCTGGATATAGCTCGGTTTCTGGGTCCAGCCCTCAATCCAATTCAAGTTTCGGTACTAGTAGCTCTCTTGGTTCTTATCCGTCGGTTCAAACTCAGGCTCCGCAATCTCAACAACCCCCACAACCCCCGTCCCGTCCGGCACAGGGATTATTTGGCCCTCCAACGCCTATACCTCCAGCCTCTCAACCTTCTTATCAGCCTCAATCGCAGATTCAAGGAGGTCAAACTCAAACGCCGCCCCAGCCACGAGCTCAAGAGCCATATTCGCGAGTTCAGGAGCAAATTCGGAAGTTTCAGCAAGCACAAGTGAGATTATTATTAAAAAAGAATTGAGTAGCTTTTTGACGTTTGTTTTCTGTATGCTGCGTAGGGTGGATACCATACTCATTCCCAAAGCCAGCCTCAACTTCCGAGCCAATATGCACAGGTCCCGGCTCAAACACAGCAGCAGCAGCATGTTCCTCGTGGGCCTTCTCCTCAGCCGCCCCAGTCGGGGCAATATCCGCCATCTCAGTTTCAGCAACCGTATCAACATTCTCAAGCACATCAACATCAGCGCGGTCCATCTCCTCAGCCTCCTCATCACATGCACACTCATGCGCCTCAATATCCCTCGGTGACAAGTCACTCCCAAGCACCTCAACACTCCAATTTAGGATATTCTCATTCCGTTTCACGTACGCAGGGACGTGAATTTATGGCACAGCAACAGCAGCAGCAAGGAGGTTATCCACAACCGCAACAAACACACTATGGTGCTCAACCACCTCAGCAACCGCAACATAACGGATATCCACAACAACAACCAGCCCGCCAATCTTCGTACCTCCCTTCCCAACAAAATTTGCATCTGCACCAGCCACAACCAGCTATACCTCCACAACCTCCGCCTTCCGTGTCTCCATCCCCCGCCCCTAATATCCCCACACCCGCATCTCATTCCGAGGGTGGTGGTGGCTCAAATGCAAATGGAAGCTACGGTTACCACGGTCAACCTCCCGCATCTCAGCAGTCTCACAGTCAGATACAAGGGCATGGGTTTCGCGCTGTGTCGCCTGCTCTTCCGGCTTCTATCCAAGGTCATGCACAAGGACAGGGTTTTCGTTCTGTCTCGCCTTCACCCTCTGCTTCTGCTTCTGCGCCTGTTGCTGCTGTTTCACAAGGGCATGGATTTAGAGCTGTTTCGCCTTCACCTACGATGATGGGAGGAGGAGGAGGACACCTTGCACAACCGGGATCATATCACGCACACTCAAATCCACATACGCATACGCAATCTCATTCACCGTCTCCTTCTCCTTCTCCTTCTCCATCGCCTACTCCAGGATACGGATACGGACCTTCTGTGTCCCGCCCACATACTCCAATGCATCCTGCTCCTCCAGTGATGCGTGCCCCTTCGAGAGGTCCTGACGGATCCGGATCAGGATCAGGATATGGATCACAGTCTAATTCAGGATTTGCAGCTGTACAACCTCAATCGCATTCTCATTCACACTCGGCTGTTCATCCAGGTACTGCTCCTACGCCTGGTATCCCTCAACAGCAGTTCCATCCTCCTTTTCCGGCTAGAGAGTATCCGCCTTTTGGGAGAACGCCTCTCCCTGGACAAACTGGTCAGAGCAACGTGCAACAACAACAACAGCAACAGCAACAGCACCCATATGGGTCTAGTGTTCCGGCACCTTCAAATCAGCCGCAGTCGTCACTTCCTTCGGGTTCGTTTACTCAAAGTCAACAAGTGGCGGGTAATCCGAGTGTCAGTCCTAATATGAGTCCTGGAACATTTTTAAACCCCTATGGTCAACCTCATGTTCATGCTCAGGGTCAGGGTCAGACGCAAACTCAAGCTCAAGCTCAGCCTGCTGTTAGTCCAGCACCGTCGCAAGTGCAATTACCTGCACCCGGTAGTTTGGATACACCGTCTGCAAGTGGTACTGGTTCCCCGGGGAAGAGGCCTCTGCCTACACCACCTGGAGGTGGAGCAGGTCGGGAGAGTCCTGTTCGGAGAGCTGATGTTGTGAATCGGTCGCAAACATTACCATCGACTGTATCTCTTCCTCACCCAGGTTCTAGTCCGGCCATCAGTGTCAATTCTTTGGGCAATGGTGTGTTCCCATCGAGAGAAGAAATTCGAGATGTGGATGTTTCTAATGCTCATGTTGATGCGAACGGCGTTTCTTCTTCTCCAACTCAGACTCAGGCTTTGTCGCAAGAGCAACGGTCAGCTTCACCTTCTCGCTCATCGCGTGTCCTTCCTTCGCCTATTATGCCCGCACCTGCACCAGGTACGCCTAAACTAGACGAGACAGTGCGTCTGATTAAGGAAGGAGGTCCATTCAAGCTTCCGCCTCGGAGAGGTACAATCGCACTTGGAGGAGGAATAAGTTCTCTTATTGGCAAATTTGAGAATTCGAGTTCGAACTCGGGTTCGAAAAACGGGGGCGATGGGGGTAGCATGAGATCTGGTACACCGAGTTCGATGCATTCAGCGGTTTCAAGTTTTACGACGAATTCTCAGCCGTCGTCATCGACCCCTGCTGCTGTTCCACCTATATCTTCTTCATTCATTACTTCTGTTCCTTCCGGTCAGGATAGTAACAGGACCGATATGATCAAAAGCCCAGCTTCAGTTACAAAATCAATACCACCGCCTTCGCCTTTAGTGCAGTCCACTCCTATGTCACCTGTGGAGGCGCAACCTCCCGCGTCTCAGCCCAATATTCCTTCATCTTCTCAGCAACGCCAACAGCCTATCCCGGCGCACGTGCGCACATTTGGTGCACCTCCTTCTCCACCGCCTTCGCCTCATCATGATCAAAGCCAAAAATCGCCTTTTCATCCGCCTTCGCATGCACGTTCCGGTGCTGTATCTCCAGGATGGAGAAAACTTGTTCAGGCAAGTGCGGCAGAAAAAGAGGCGCTAGACCAAGAGAAGGGGAAGGAAAAGGAAAAGCAAAGGGCGATGACAGTAGCATTGGAAGATGATGCGCATGTTATGAGCATCGTTGGTGCTGTTGTAGATGCCGCAATGGGTGTAGCTGGTGCCGTTGAAGCTGCTGCGTCGCCTTCAAGTTCGTCTCGGTCGCCTAGCATCGCTGCGCCATCTATCTCGTTACCTTCACCCTCGATAGAACCTCTGTCCGTATCACCGGCAATGAAACCTGGTTCTGTAGCACCTTCACCTGCTTCTGCACATTCACCGTTGCCTTCTGTGAGGACTGTGTCCCCTTCTTTGGCTGCCGTATCTCCCGGTGTTAAACCTGGATCGATTTCACCGATGACTTTGAAAGAAGATTTACCTGCTATTCCAATTCTCATTCATGGGTATGAAAGAAGTGAAGAGGATGTGGATACTGCTTCTATGGTTTCTTCATTACCGTCGCATTCTCCAGCCATTCCGTTTATTTCCATTCCACCTCAACAGCCTGTTTTGGCCAATTATGTTCATACGCAGGTAAGGAAATACACCCTCTTGTTTATGTGTGAAGGTAAACTATTTATATAGGATATCCAAAAACCTGTTCAGCCACATCTGGAGAGTCAAGTTCAACCTCGACCCCCACCTTCGCCTAGAGCGGGTAGTCCTACCAAACCTACAGCACAAGCTCGTCCGCAACCGCAACCGTCTCAAAACCAAAGTCATGCTCAAGCTCGAACACAAGCTCAGGCTCGCTCGCAATCTCCTACCAAGTCTACTTCTAGTGTCTCTAATGCTGCCTCGAAGACTTTCGCAGCTCCTGCGCAAAGTTCCAATAATGGACAATCGATGACTTTTAGACTTGCAGCAATGTCGATTCCTGGGAATGAGAAACAGCAACAGCAGCAACAACAGCAGCACCAGCACCAGCACCCGCAGCACCAGCGTCAAACCCAATATCAACAACTTCCGCAACATTCACACTATGCCACCGCCGCCAATACCAAAAGTCATGCTATGAATGAATTTAGTCCAGTAAAGGCTTCGCATCAGGTGCAGATGGTTCAGCATAGTCATCGAAGAATCGGAAGTCTTGAAGATTCTCCGCCTGTTTCTAAGATTCGTGGCGGTGTGGTTGGCAATGGTGGGTCACCTCATTCTCATTCTGGTCTACCGAGGAACCGGAACCAAGGGTTTCCTGCTGGAAACTCTGGTGTGGCCCCCATGCAGAGAGGCAGTACTGGTTTCCGGCCTGTTCAGAACCCCAATGCAGGTGTCATGCATCCTATTCCTGTTATCAATGTTCCTGGCGACGATGAAGACGACGAAGATGATGACGATGATGAAGATGAAGATGACGATGACGACGACGACGAGGATGAAGATGAAGACGGTGCTGGTTTACCGTCTATTACTGTTTCCCATGCGCCATCTATTACTGTCTCCACTGCTCCGTCAATAACATACACGTCTGCGCCTACAATCAACGTTACATCTTCAGAAGATGCTTCAAGCGCACCTTCTATTGTCATCGAAGGTTTTGAAGATGTACCCTCTGTGAAAGTTGAAGGTGTTCCGTCTATCATTATGGATGATTTGGCAGGGAATCTCAATCCCCAAAATCAAGCTGCTCATTCGCCTCAGCCGCAAGCCCGAGGGTTTAGAGCTATGGGTGTTAAAGGTGGATTGAAATGTTATGGATGTGGGAAAGGGATCGTTGGGCGGATTGTTAGTGCCATGGGTGGACGGTGGCATCCAGAGTGCTTTAGGTATGACTGTTGATATAACTTTTTCGGTGTGGTGGTTTGACTGAAGTATCTCTCTTATCAAAGGTGCAATGTTTGTGGAGAATATCTAGAACACATCAGTAGCTATGAGCACGACGGACAAGCCTTTTGTCATCTAGATTATCACGAGGTAACATTTTGCTATCTTTGTCCAATATCCTCAAAGTTGAGTCATTTTAATTTAGAAATTTGCCCCACAATGTTACCATTGTCGTACTCCAATCATCGACGAACAATTTATAACCTTAGACGATCCGGCGCTGGGCAAGCGGACTTATCACGAATTGCACTTTTTCTGCGCCGAGTGTGGTGATCCGTTCATTCCTCCATCACGGAAAAACAAAGGCGCGGATGATAGTATTCATCCATCTGAGATCGACGTGGGCTTTACTGTGTATCAAGGACATCCTTATTGTGAAGCTTGTCATATTCGGCTACGGTATCCCAAGTGTAGAAAGTGTAAGAAAAGTGTACGCGATGGACAAGGTGTCGAAGCGCTTGGTGGAATTTGGTGCTTAGAGTGTTTTGTTTGCGTTGTGAGTTTTTCTGCTTGGCAACCCTTCTCCCTCTCCTGATTGTTTCTTCGCGTTTAGGGCTGCCTTCGACCTTTTGAAAACCCCTCGTTCTTCCAACGTGGCAATAAGCCATTTTGTGAATCTTGCTTTAGTCTTATTCTCAAGAACGAACTCTGACATTTTAGTTATGAAACCTATCTATTCTTTACGGTGTTTTCCCTCGATGTAACAATCTTAGATAACGACCATGATCATGATAATACTTCTTGCTTTGCTTCTCTTGCCAAAAGATTATTGCGTTTGTACATGAACGGCTCTTTTGAATTGATTCGTCGCGATAAATGAGGGAAGGGAAAGAGGATAGTACGTGGTAGATGACAGCATAATACTAGACAAACGTGAACATGATCAAGGATCGATATGGAGATATTATTCAGCCAAATAGCGCCAGGTGCGACAACAAATAAGATAGAAAGTAATGAAAAAAGAACTTGAATGAAGAAAGCCCATCCACACTCCCGCCATATCTTTACATATCGACCTTATTTTTCGACACCTGATAGATCAGATCAAGGTTTTCGGCATTGAAGCTAATTGAGCTCCTCTAATTTTCCCTTTGCGGTCGAATCTTCCACGTCAAAGTTCTCTACTAAGTCGGGGACATCGTCGTCGTCATCGGCCTCTGGGGCAGCACCTCCTCCGCCCGCCGCGGCTCGTTGTTGACCTTGTTGGATGGCCTGGTAACTCTCTGCTAGCTTCCGAAGCGAAGCGAGGGAATCAGGTCCGAGCTGGTTTAAGATTCCTGGAACAAGCTCTGTCAGCTCTTTAACATGTCCTGTGCCATAAATGGCGAGTGTGTTCGCGGACATGGTTGCGTGAACTGAAAACCGGAATGTTTAGGTATGTGAGACGCGCGGGAGTTGCTATTTGTGCTTACCTTTCGGGGCTGTGAAGTGGAGAACGTTACCATCCTCTTGGAACATGTTAACTTCCTCTACACCAGGGATCGGTTGTACATTCAACTTCTTCAAGGCACTCTGCAGCTTTTTGTCATCTTGGGCCGTCGAAGGCTTGGCTTTCCGGACAATCTTGCGTCGAACTGTTCCTTTTCCACCTGTAAATATAATACGATGTTAAGTCACGAAACAAAACCTCAGGGTCCCCCGCGCGCAAGAGATTTCATGGAGGATAGCGACGCACCGATCCGGAGGCTGGCTGCTTGAGCCTGTAATTTTGCGAGCTTAGCCGGGTCCATGGTATACCAAAAGGTTTTTTTACAATTTTTGGAGGCTAGCTCGTCCGAAGATTGATTATCTTTTTTAAGGTGTCTCGTAATACGAAATCGTCGTCAGCGTCCAGGAAAGAGCGGAGTTTAAATCGCTCTATAACTGTATAGTCACCATGTACTGACACTTCCTCTCTTTTTCTGCTGGATTGCGGGCATTGTTCGTTTGGAAGAATCTGCTTTAAGGAATTGAAGATCTCTCTGCACGATTACCATCATACTGGTGGTCTTTAGGCATATGAACTTTTGCTATAAACCGCACCTAGCCACCCAGTAATCCTTAGCTTAAAGGTAATTTGTAATATCCTCATCTTATTTTCATTTTATAATAATTTTTAGAATAATTATTTTCATCTTGTGTTGATTGCGCTGTATACGGATCGTAGAAATCCAGACACACACCGCCCGCTTTTGATTGAAAATTTACAAATCAAGCTAATTTCCTTTTGGCACCAACTACCTTGCAATATGTGAAAGACCGGCTGTGTCTCACTTCCCAACATCACATATACATCTGTCTTTCTGACCAGCCTGTCGAAAACGATCACCAGTGATTATATTCATTATAACTCGTCCTTTATCGCTGCCATCAATATGATTGGTTGTCACAAATCATCTATCAGCCGAGAAAGCGTTTGGAATTATTATCTACTCCGGTGCAAGACAATGAAATTTTTAGGTTTCCCCGCTAGCAATCTTATCCTTCTAATCCACTACGATGACTCGCCTGAGTGCGGGAGGACGAATTACAATACTTGTTCTCGTTTGCGCAACCTTTGTCTTGCTATTGGCGATGGTACTTACCATATGCCTATCAGATCGGGTTCAACGAAATGCAGTCTTTTTAAACTTTTTAATCGTAACCACTATCAACGCGTGGTACTACATACATGTGTATGTCTTCACCAGGTGAAAGTTTTTGTCTCTTAATTTATGCAAATCTCTTGTAGTCGTATAGCGTCATTGACGCCCATAATAAAAGTCTCAGAAACCCAAATTCGGGTGCTGGACGCTCAAGCGTATACCGTTCTTCTAATGTATGCACCTGTCCTTTTCCACAAGCTTTCCATTCCTAATTCGCAACAGGGCATCAGTCTCATTATGCAGCCTTGTGTTGCATATTGCAACGGTAATGCAAAATGTGTTCCGGCCCATGCCCATGAAACATCGTGAACGAATAGATGTTGCAGTACGTCCAGAGGGATTCTCTCGTATATTTTATTGTCTCAACCAGTCAATAGCTTATTGTTCTTCCCTATTTAATTTCCCCTATTTCGCTGGTGCGTTAGCACATGCATTTTTATTATAGCCACGCCACATTCTCATCTGCTCCAGCTCGAATTTTTCGTTACTTCTGAAAAGCTCACCAGTGCCACAGGCTATACCACATTAGCTAGCAGTGTAACTGCAATTATAATTGATGGTCAATTTTTTTAATATATGCCCAACACAAATAGTAATAACGAAATCTTTCTAGTCGCCCTTCTCGTCATGTTCAGCAAATATCGTTTGAAACTCAACCAGGTAGAAGGTCTTGACCGTCCTGTTATCACGAATTCCATCCTATTACGCATGTCGTTTCCATGCGTGTACAGACTGTTAACAACCTTGTATGTCTTAGTTTTCCCAGACCATGAGGATCGTAATGTCGTGCTCATTATCTTATCTAGCGCTGGTTTATTAGGCGAAGACTTTGGAACATCTTTTTTCTTTCAACGTATGTCGAATGCATATTCCGTCTTTCAGGCCCTTTGTGAGTCTAGCGCTTTTTTCTTTCTTTCTATATCTTGTTAGTACAGTTGCCAATTTTTGTTTAAAGATCCAATGATCATTGCACTGGTGTTTCTGCAGAAAGCAAGTATTAGACTGCTGATACACATTCGCTATACTGAGTGCTTACTCTGCCATTCCAGGACATCCTTTCCATTTGGATTCCTTTCTTGTCGTCACCAGAGAAGGCATCGATTGGTTTACATACTTAACTTCATATAAACTTGCGTCAGAATAGTTGCATTTAGTAAGACTGAAGGTGACAAATACATTCAGCATTTTCTGTATTGGTTGTGCTTCAATTTCAAGTTCCCTGGTTCGATTATCATTATATCGGTGGTGCTGGGGCATTTGTATTTTTGCCGTACTAGTAAACCGCCTCTGGCCACCCATTGGTGATTAACGGCCTCAAGATAATTTCTAGACATCTAGATTTAGACGCACATCGGCCCCCGGGCCGTTTTTGACAAAGTCAAATTATCTTCCTTCTGGCACCAACAACCTTGCAGGACGCGAAGACTGGTGTGTATCACTTCTCAACATCACATACATCTGTCTTGTTAGCCAGTTTGTCGAAAAACCGCCACCAATGATTATATCCCTGGATTATGACTGGTCCTGTTCCGCTGCGCTATCAGAAATCTATCAGTCGAGAAGCCGTTTAAAATTAGCATCTACTCCGATGCAAGACAATGAAATTTTTAGGTTTCCCCGCTACCAATCTTATCCTCTTTGTCCGCTGCGATGTTTCTCCTGAGTATAGGAGGACGAGTTACGATACTTGTTCTCGTTTGCGCAACGTTTGTCTTGCTATTGGCGATGGTGCTTACGATGTGCCTATCGGATCGAGTTCAACGAAATGCAGTTTTTTTAAACTTTTTTATTGTAACCACTATCAACGCGTGGTATATCATACATGTGTATGTTCATGCCAGGTTAAAAATTTTGTATCTTGATTTATGCAATTCCTTCAAGTTGTAGTCGTATAGCAGCATTGTCACCCATAATCGAAGTCCCAGAAACCCAGATTCAGACGCTGAGTTTGCAAGGGCCTACAGTTCTTCTAACGTATGCAACTTTGCTTTTCCAAAATTTCATCCCTAATTCGTAACAGGGCATCGGTCTCATTATTCAGCCTTGTGTTGCATGTGGCGACGGTAATGCGAAATGTGGTCCGGCCGATGCCTATGAAATATCGTAAACGAATAGATGTTACAGTATGTCCAGAGTAATTTTCCTTGGATATCGTATCGTCTGAACCGGTCATAGCTAATTGTCATTCCCTATCTATCTGCCCCTATTGCGCTGGTGCGTTGGTATCTGCATTTTTATCATAACCAAGCCACAGTTTCACACCTACTTCAGCTCGAATTTTTGGTTACTTCTGAAAAATTTGCTAATGTCATAAGCTATCTCACATTTGCTAACAGCATGATTGCAACTTTTGTTGATGGTCATTTTTTTTTTCAATATGTTTTACACGAATAACGGAATCTTTCTAGTCGCCCTTCTCGTTATGTTTAACAGATACCGTTCGAAGTTCAACCAAATAGAAGGTCATGAACGTCCCGTTATCACGAATTCCATCTTAATACGCATGTCGTCTCTATGCGTGTATAGACTGCTAACAACGTTGTATGCTTTACTTTTCACAATAAGGATGGTAATATCGTGCTTATTATTTATCTAGAGCTGGTTTATTAGGCGGCATTGGACCGTCTTCTTTCTTTCAATATACGTCCGATGTATACACTGTCTTTCTCGACCTTTGTGAGTCTAGCGCTACTTTCTAATCTTTGTTAGTACAGTTGCCGATTTTTGTTTACAGATCCTACGACCATCGCACTGGCGTTCCTACAGAAAGCGAGTATTAGATTGTTTATGTTAAACCTTTTTATTTGGAATACTTATACTGCCATCCCAGGACATTCTTTCCGTTTGGATCCCTTCCTTGTCATCATCAGAGAAGGTGTCACCAGCTCGTTCATCCGCGTAGCTCCTGGTCTACATAAATTTGATGTATACTATGAGACTTGGATTGGGGGTACTAATTATATGTAATTTTTGTGCATAATCAGTGTGTTTTGTGTGGCTGATTAGCCAGTTCTGAGTCGTCAACTTAAAGTGACTATAATTCAGAGTACTAGTGAAGCTGGTAAAAGAGCTGGACTCAGTTGGTGAAAGCATTTATCAAGCTCACGTAAAAAGCTCAGACGCAAAAAACACCTTTATAACTGAATTTTTTTCCCAACTTACGGAACATTCAACATGAACGCAGCCGCGGAGTAAAAATAACCTAGTTAGTGTATGCTCATTTGAATAAGCGATGTAGACATCGGCGTTATTTAAAGCATATTCCCTTCATTTTTGTTACCCCTGTCCAAAAGATGAGTGTATGTTCATCATCAACGTACACATCAGCCGTGGATTCGGTTGAGCACCAAACGTCGTTTCAATTTGACAACATGATTATTATTGTCGGTCGTACTTCGTATGTAGACTGCAGATGAGGTCCAAACTCGACGCAAGAGAACAGTATCACTTTCTTATCACACCTGTTTTGCGCCATGCGAAAACTCGCTATTATGTATAATCATTTCCCACCATCACACCTGTCTTTTTGACCAGCCTACGCGTAGAACACCCGCTACTATGTGACTATGATCCTGGATCGCAAATGTTCCTTCAAAATGATTGGCTTTAGACATCTCATCAGAAGGCTTCCGATTGAAATAATATATAACCCCGCGCAAACACGCAAGACTTACTAGACGAGACTCTCAGGCTCTCTCCGCTAGCTGTCTTTTCAGTCCGCTATGAAACTTCTTTTAACCACGATAGTCGTCATCAATTGTGCAACATTTGCGCTGCTGCTGGCGATGGTTCTTACCATATGCCTATCGGATAAAGTACAGCGAAATGCAGTCTTCTTGAACTTTTTTATCGTGACCACTATCAACGCGTGGTATTTCGTATATTCGTATGTTTTTCGGGATTAAAAGTTATTTTGATCCGTTGAATCTCTCGTAGTAACATGGCGGAATTGTCACCCCTGCATGTACCTGTCAGTGAGAAAATTAAAGGCTCAGTGATAGATGTCCAAGGATCTGTTGTTGCTCTAATGTATGTATTTGTCTTTTCCTTTGACGTTTCTGATCAGTAACAGGGCATCAGTCTCTTTATGCAGCCTTTTATTGCATCTTGCGGTTGTATTACAAAACGGGGTGCGGCCAATATCCGCGGAACGTCGCAAACGAATAGACATTGCAGTAAGCTGAAGGATCCTTTACTCGGGTATCCAGTGGTCTCTGATCATTGAATAGCTTATTGTAATCCCTTACATATCTGCTCCTGTCCCGTTAGTAAGTTGACATCCGAATATAATATAGCCACGCGACCCACGCCGAATTCTCATCAGCTCGAATATTTTGTGACTTCCGCAAAGTTCAAGTTCTCTACTGCTATGAACTTTTTGATAGGACTTAATAGCGTAATCGCAAATATTATCGATGGTAATTATCTTCTCCTTTTAGATATTACATGAATGACAATATTTTGTCAGTCGTCCTACTCATCTTGTTCAACAGATATTGTTTAAGGTTAAACCAGATAGAAGGTCTTCAGGTTGACCGCCCTGTTATAACACGTTCCATCTTCACACGTATGTCCATTTTATGCATCTACCGACTGTTGACAACCATGTATGTCCTTTATTTCACACTATATAAGCGTCGTGACGTCGTATTCGAGCTCATTGTCTTATCAAGCACTGGCTTATTAGCGGACGGCGGCTTTGGAACGTCTTTGTTCTTCCAACATATGGCTGCTGCATATTCCACTCTTCTTCCTATTTGTGAGTCCAAGCACTCCTTCCTTTCTTTCTTTTTAGAAGCATGATTGCCAATTTTGCTTTACAGATCCTACGATCATTACACTGGTGTTTCTGCAGAAAGCGAGTATTAGCTGACTATTGGTACTAATTAGTTGTATCAAGCATTTACTCAGGCTTTATCATTCCAGGACATTCTTTGCGTTTGGATCCCTTTCTTGTCACCACCGGAAAAGGCGCAATTGATTCATTCAGCTGTCTGATTTTGGTTTAGATAGACCTTAGAGTATTGGTAGTGCTTCGATCCCGTAATTGTGAGTCGATCGTTTCGCAATAACACACTATCCCTGGGCCGAAAGCTGAACTCGAGAAAGTATCAGGCACAAGGGTCAGGTTGATTGCAAGTTCTGTTCTATTCCTCGGGTAGCTATGAAATTCAACATTAAAAGGAACGAGATTTTCCCCCAAAAGGTGGAACATTTGGCGCATAAACTAGTGAATGCTCATTCAAATAGGCGATACAGGGTCGCACCAGCATCAATGAATGTGTCTTTCGGCTTTTTCATCCCTGTTCGAATAATAAATTTAAATATAGTTCCATCATCGACGCGAATAACTCACACATCAGCTGCGGACTTGACCGAGCACCAAATATACCCCTTGACAATACGGTTAGTTATTGTTTTCTTCGGACACGAACAGGTTCCAAGCTTCGGCATGAAAGTATTCGACGTGATTAAAAACTTCATCGTCCTGGAATATCTGTCGGTATCCATCACGGGCCCACAGCCATCTTCTGTGATACCTGCAAATTTGTAATCTTTGTGGGGCTCTTGCCACCATAACCGCTTTCAAGGAGACATCGAACCCCGCTACTTTTATTGTATGATACACGACTGCGTCAGCACCTTTTAGATGCGCAGCAAACTGTTTGTTGGTGAATTTCAGCGCTGTTTGAGGCATGCCAAGATATGAATGCCACAACGCAATAGCTACTTCGACGTCTTTGATGAGGAAGGAAGGATTGCGCAATACCGCGACGAAATCATTGTATAATGGGATCATCATTGCATCCAAATTATTCGCGGGTGATCCTATGACGACGTTCTCGACATTGAAAGGCTTGGTCGGACTGCTCGAGCATGGAAAATATCGTAGGTGATGATGACGTGTGTCCCTGATTCAACAGGTAAAACTTCATGCTCAACATCGGATAAAATGAACGCCCAGGGGAGATCTTCAGCTATCACCTTCTCGAACGTTAGCGAAGCTTTGAAAATTGTTGATGTCAGTCAAACACAACTTAGCTCTCATTGTAATTAATCTGCAATGCGCTTCCTTAATAAGCAACCAGAAAAGCAAACATCAATGTGCCGACCTGATCGGTTCCTTTGGGCGTGTCCCCGAGGTTTGAAGAAGCCATTCTTATGCACATGAAAATTGTGCAGACGGGGGATCGTGGGCAGTTTCGGAACGCTTCTGCCAGCTTCATTGTGAGCAAGTCTCGACTTTCCCCCGGTTAAGGTGTTAATTGTCGACAAAATCCCGGTGCCCACTTCAGATCTATACTTAATTAGTTTGGTCTAAGCTCACAAGCTAGCTAATTAGTTTCGTCAAGCACAGTCTCGTCCCCTCTTCCGTGGGGAGCAGGCACACTGTCATTGGCACGCTTCGAGAAGATCGCTTGATGAAGTCGCGATGGGAAAGTCAAGCCTAATTTTTTCTACTAATCGTCTCAGATCTGTAGTACAGAGCCAAAGGTCCGTCTGTTAATTTGAGGGTTTCACCACAACTAAAATAAGAATCCGCGACTGATATTTCTGGAAGCAATTGATTAAAATTTCTTTATGATTTTGCAAAATAGAAGGGATAAAACGGCGAGTCCCGCTCAAATACACAGGCCATCGATGATGAGTTGAGCTTTTTATGTAATTACATAAAATGTACGAATGCCCTGAAAATACGACTCCTCAGATCGTGATGAACTGGTGATGATCAGAATAGCGAAGTTGACTTCACGGTTCAGATGTGATCACAACACCAGTGCGCTTCGAAAATTGTGAGTCTGTGCCCTTTAACGTGAAATACCATGATTCCTGAGCTTATTTTTAATCACACAAAAAAGACTCCTGGGGAATACTATTTTAAAGCACTGTCAACTGATACCTTTCAGGTCGGATATACCTTCGTATATGAATTGTCAAGATTAAATATACTACGCATATACCACGATAGCAATTATCACGAGTTGGCATCGCCGAGATTCTACCTTTTGTCAGCTGAGCTCGCGGGTGCCAGAGCCCATCACGTGCTCTCCCCGTCATCGCACTTGAGCTAGAGCCTAGGTGACATCGCCACCATCATTCCTTCCATCATTTTTTCGCGCCCTCCATCCCACTCTAACACTCGCTAGAGCACTCAACAGCATAGTCTCGTGTCACTCCGAGTGACAGCGTCTGAATTCGCCAAGCAAGAGCCCGCCCATGCGGCGGTCTTGTTCCGCGTTCTGAGCACAGTTCTTCCCCCCAACCTACCACGGACACCATCATGGGGAGCGAGACGAGGCAGGACCATATATACATCCGTCTTTCTAATCAACCTGTCCAAAAACCGTCACTTTATAAATATCCTATTTTTGAACCATAACTGATTCTTTTTTGCTGTCATCAATATCTTTGGCTTTCAGATGCCCCATTTGTCAGGCCTTGAAAATAATATATAATCCCATACAAAATGATGTTCTTAAGTCTTTTCCGCTAACAATCTTGCACTCTAAGTCAGCTCTGATGTCTTCAAGCACAGCAGAATTGACTACGATAGTTGTTCTTACTGGTGCAACATTTGTGTTGCTACTGACGATGGTGTTTACTATATGCCTATCAGATCAAGTTCACCGAGATGCAGCCTTCTTGAACTTTTTTATTGTAACCTCTATGATCTCGTGGTATTTATTATACTCGTAAGTGCTATAATTGAAAAAAAAAATTAGAATGGTTATGCAAATATCTTTTAGTCGTATGACGATGTTATCACTCCAAGGATTTTCGGACTTCGCTCTTAACGTTCAACAACCTTCCGTTGTTCTAATGTATGCATTTTTTCCAATCTATTCCATGCATTATTAATTCCTAATTTGGAAAAGGGGGTCAGTTTCTCTATGCAGTCTTATATTGCATGTCGCAATTGTAATGCAAAATGTGTTCCGACCTATGTCCACGAAACACCGTAAACGAATAGAAACAGCTGCAAGTTAAAGAATCTTTTACTTGACTAATCGTCTCTAACTAATTAATAGCTTATCATTGCTCCTTATTTATCCGCTCCTATTCCACTTGTACGCCAGCATCCGAACATATCGTCATGGTAGTCACACTATTAATAATTGAATTCTCGTCTACTCCAGCTTGAACTATTCATTACCTCCATAAAGTTTACCATTGCCATAAACTATTTTATAGGAGCTACCAGCATAATTGCAACTATCATTGATGGTTATAATCATTTTCTCTCCATGATTCATATTGAACATGAATAACGAGAACCTCACAGTCGTCCTTCTTGTGATGTTCAACAGATACCGTTTGAAGCTTAGCCAGATAGAAGGTTTTAACGGACTTGTTATACCCAATTCCCTTTTAATACGCATGTCGGTTCTATGTGTGTATAGATTGTTGTTAACCCTGTACGTCTTGCGACTCTTGCCCTTGACCAACTCTGATCGTAATATCGTGCTCTTTATCTTTATCTAGCGCTGGTTTATCGTCGACGGGCGAAATAAACCCAGGAACGTCTTTGTTTCTTAGGCGCATGACCGTTGCATATGCCTTTCTTCTTCCTCTTTGTATGTCTGAGAGCATTCTTTTTCATTTTTCAATATTTTGGTTCAAACAGTTGACCTGTTTACAGATCCTACGATCATTGCACTGGTGTTCCTGCAGAAAGCAAGTATTAGACTGCTGAAGTCTAAGCTAATCGCTGTTTCCAGAAATGAATAACTTACATGTACTTTCATTTCAGGACATTTTTTCCGTTTGGACTCCCTTTTTTTCGCCACGAAAGACGCAATCGACACATTCATCTGCTTAGTTCTGCCACATAAACTGGCGTTATTCAATTAGAGTTATAGTGTTCACATTTTTTAGGCAAAGATCAAATAGTTTCAATCTCAAACATATGTGTCTCTTGACGAGATCCGAGACGAGCTACGTATGGAAAGTCCCGAAACGCGCGATATTCACCGTCGCCTCGAGTCACGTTACACGACGTGTATGACACGTTTTTCTTCATCATTACTCATAGAATTTTTTTTGTTTCGAAATTGTATATATGTCAAAAATCAGTATCTACAATAAACAACTGATTTTCCCCCAGTTCTCTCTCTATTTTCTTAAACACACGAGCACTGATTCCCGTATCTTTCCTGCCACTCTCCTGAGGCGCTCTCTTCAGTCTATTACTCAAATATTTCGTATTGTAATTTTGTGTTGTGTATTTCAGCCATTAATACATGCAAGACGTTAAAGCACGACGTACCCTTAAGAGGATGCAGCATGATGAGAAATTAAAAGACACACCACCCACTTTAGTAGATCCATTGCATTGTCATAGACCTTGAACAAAGATGGAACCGTAGGTGGACCTTCGATGAAACGGTACTTAGTGTTCTGCATGCCGAATCCACTGAAATAATTCCTGCAAAGTCCTACAAAGAAGCTGTATTTTTCGTCAACGGTGAACCTGTTTAAAGATAAAGGTGTGATTTTCCTGCATAACTCAAAAATGTGCGACTAGGTCCAAAAAGATACCTTGACCGTTGCACAATTGCATCCTGCCTTTGCGCATGGGGATCCACTTGAGTATATTGGCGAGATTGGGAGCTTCAACGAAGCCTTCAAACACGCTCATTTGTGACAGAACATGAGCATCACAGCCCTCGATATCGCCAAGCGTTTCTTGAAGAGATTCCGCGTACGCACGAGATTTTCGCGATCGTTGATTAAAACACAAGCAGAGAATGTATTATAACGGTTGCTTCTTTTTCCCTGAATTTTACACTTGATTAAAAAACGGCCGTATATACGAAAGACTTTAATTCCCTCTCTTCAGCGGTGTTTCGCACAACAGTGATAACTAGGACTCACAAGGACAGAAAAGGGTGCGTATCTATTTATATCCGAAACTTTCTATAAAAGTCGATAATTTTTTAGCATAACGGACCCTACTCGCTTAGGAAATATGTTGAGTTACAGTCACGCCGTGACTACGTGACTATAGTTACTGTAAATAGTACTTACGCGCACGCGCCTAATTTCCTCACTCGTGTCATTACACGTAGTGAGGTACGTTCGTTATAGTCTAGTTTCTCATTATCTCTTTATTAACAATGTACCTAGCTATTATTCTTTAGGTACGCAATCATAATATCACTCGTGTCATTACACGTAGTGAGCTATTATTCTTTAAAATAAATTATGGGTGTGAGCGGGTGCTTAGGGTGATATTCGAGGTCCGCCGTCTGAGGTCCAACTTGACCCAACGCAAGGGAGCACTCCAATCGAATTATCTTCCTTATCCCACTTATTTTGCATCATGTGAAAACTCGCTATATATCGATTCCCACTATCACACGTACATCTGTCTTTCTGACCAGCCCGTCGAACAGCCACTACTAGGTAATTATAACCGTCAACGTTATTGGCTTTCAGACATCTCATCTGTCAGTCGAGAAGGCATTTGGAAATAATACTTTTATGCACGCATGCAACATGGTGTTCTCAGGTTTTCCTCGTCAACTGTCTTGCCCTTAGACTGGTCCACTACGATGTCTCGCCTGCCAAGTGGAGGACTGATTACGATACTTGTTCTCACTTGTGCAACGTTTGTGTTACTACTGACAATCGTACTTACCATATGTCTGTCAGATCAAGTTCAACGTAATTCAGTTTTTCTGAACTTTTTGATTATAACCACCATCACAGCATGGTATTTCGTACTTTAGTATGTCTCTGCTGGGTGAAAAATTCTGTATACTGATTCCACATCTTTTGTAGTTATATATCGATAGTGTCGCCCCGGATAGAAGCTCAAGACCCAGTGCTGGCTGTTGAGCAACCTGCCGTTGTTCTAATGTCTGTATTTGCCCCTTTCCACGCATTTTCCATGTCTAACTCGCAATAGGATATCAGTCTCTTTATTCAGCCTTTTATTGCATGTCGCAGTGGTAACGCTAAATGTGTTCCGACCAATATCCACAAAACATCGTAAACGAATAGAAGCTTCCGTAAGCTGAATTTGATACTTAGATATCTTATCGCCTCTAATTAATCAATAGCTCGTTGTCATTCCTTATTTATCGGCCCCTCTTCCGCTAGTGCGTCAACGTCGGCATTTATCATAGTCATACAAAATTTCATCTTCTTCAGCTCGAATATTTCGTTACTTCTAAGACGTTTGCTGATGCCATAGGTTGCCTCACAACAGTTATCAGCCTAATTGCTACAATTATTGATGGTTGTCATTTTTCTTCGCCTTCGATCCTAAGCACGAATAACAGAATGTTGGCAGTCGTTCTCCTGACTGTGTTTAACAGATATCGTTTAAAGTTCAGCCAAACTCGGATAGAGGACCTTGACCGCCCTGTTATCACGAATTCCATTTTGTTGCGCATGTCGTTTTTGTGCGTATATAGGCTGCTGACAACCCTGTATACCCTATTCTTCTCATGTGTCGTGATATCGTGTTCATTTTGTCTATGCAGTGCTGGTTCACTAGGCGACAGCCACTTTGGCACGTCTTTGTTCTTCACACGTGTGGCCACTGCATATGATGTCCTTCACCCTCTTTGTGAGTCCGATTTTTTTTTCTATTCTGTTAGCACGGTCATAAATCTTTGTTTACAGATTCTACAATTATTGCACTGGTGTTCCTGCAGAAAGCGAGTATTTAAATTAAACTACTGATGTTGGTTCACTAATTCGATACTCAATAACTCTGCCATTTCAGGACATTCTTTCCGTTTGGATTCCTTTCTTGTCGTCATCAGAGAATTTAAAGGCACCGATCGTTCCACATGCTTAGCTTCTAGTTCACATAAACCCGTAGCATTTACTGTTTCGCAAGGCTAAAGTGTCAGATACAAGATTTTATGTTCCGTATATCATCCTGATAAGAACGTGAAACACTCAGCACGAACACAGTTGACTCTTGCAACGTAAAAATACTATATCAATGAGTGTTTTTTTGACTAGACAAGCATAGGCACCAGCGTCGATGTCGGATGGACGTGTTTAGTTTTTACCCCGGGCTCACTATTGACGCGAATGACTTATACGTCTGCGCGTCAGCTAGGACCTTGGACGAGCACCTAATTTCTGTTCGGAAATACATTTATAGTTGTCATACACATTATCTCAGCTATCTCAGCTACAGAAAAATATCACAAAAAGAAGGCTAGTAGACGCGATCACAACACCAGTGCGCTTCGAAAATTGTGAGTCTATGCCCTTCGAAGTAAAGCCATGATTCTTGAGCTTATTTTTAATCACATAACAAAAATTCCTGGAGTACTATTTGTTAAGCATATCTTACCATTTAATTCGGATATGCCTTATATAATATGAATTGTCAAGATTAAATATACACCAGGTCTGACATCAACACGAAGGAACATTTTAATCAAGCTGTTTTCCTTTTCGCTCCTATGTACCTCGCACCATGCGAATACTGGCTATATATTACTTCCCAACATCACATATACATCCGTCTTGTTGATCAGCCTGTCGAAAAACCGCCACTGTATAAATATATTCCTATTTCTGGAACATGACTCAGGCTGATCCTTTTTTGCTGTCATCAATCTCATTGACTTCCAGAAGCCACATCTGTCACGCCTTAAAAATATAATATATAATCCCATGCAAGCATGCAAGACGATTTTCTTAGTTTCTCTCCTCTAGCAACCTTGCGCTCTTACTGGTCAGCTCTGATGTTCCCCCTAAATACAGCGGGCCTGATTACGATACTTGTCCTCGCTTGTGCAACGTTTGTGTTGCTACTGGCGATGCTGCTTACTATATGTCTATCGAATCAAGTTCAGCGAGATGCAGCCTTCTTGAACTTTTTTATCGTAACTATTATGATCTCGTGGTATTTAGTATATTCGTACGTGCCATGAATGAAAAAAATAGAATCGTGGTTTATGCAAATATTTTTTAGTCGTATGGCAATGTTATCACCCATAAAACTTCCGAACCCTGCGCTTGACATTCAACAACCTTCCGTTGTTCTAATGTATGCATTCTTGTGACCTATTCCACGCATTATTCATTCCCAATCTGTAAAAGGGGGTCAGTTTCCTTATGCAGCCTTTTATTGCATGTCGCAGTTGTAATGCAAAATGTGTTCCGACCTATGTCCACGAAACACCGTAAACGAATAGAAGCTGCTGCAAGTTAAATAATCTTTTACTTGACTAATCGTCTCTAACTAATTAATAGCTTATCATTGCTCCTTATTTATCCGCTCCTATTCCACTTGTACGCCAGCATCCGAACATATCGTTATGGTAGTCACACTATTAATAATTGAATTCTCGTCTACTCCAGCTTGAACTATTCATTACCTCCATAAAGTTCACCGTTGCCATAAACTATTTTATAGGAGCTACCAGCATAATTGCAACTATCATTGATGGTTATAATTGTTTTCTCTCCATGATTCATATTGAACATGAATAACGAGAACCTCACAGTCGTCCTTCTTGTCGTGTTCAACAAATATCGTTTGAAGCTCAGCCAAATAGAAGGTTTTGACGGACCTGTTATACCCAATTCCCTTTTAATACGCATGTCATTTCTATGCGTATATAGATTGTTGATAACCCTGTACGTCTGTGACTCTTGCCTTTGACCGACTCTGATCGTAATATCGTGCTCTTTATCTTTATGTAAATTATCTAGCGCTGGTTTATCGACGTCGACGGCCGAAGTCGACCTAGGAACGTCTTTGTTCTTTAGGCGCATGGCCATTGCATATGCTATTCTTCTCCCCCTTTGCGAGTCTCAGCACATTCTGTTTAATTTTTCAATATTAAATCAGTTGTGCTGTTTACAGATCCTACGATTATTGCACTAGTGTTCTTGCAGAAAGCAAGTATAAGACTGAAGCTAATCGCTGTTTTCAGTAATTAATAACTTACATACACTGTCATTTTAGGACATTCTTTCCGTTTGGATCTCCTTTTTTTCGCCCCGAAAGATTCAATCGACACATTCATCTGCTTAGTTCTGCTACATAAACTTGTGTTATTCAATTAGAGTAATATATCCGTATTGTATTTTTGTGTTGACTGCGCTTCGATTGCATGGTCGTGGGTCATACTATATCAGTGTCCCTGAGAGCTAATTTCAAAAGCTCTGAGGCGAAAAGCAAGTTCACTATTTTTCTGTTTCGTATATATAAGCTAGAAGGAACGAGATTTTTCTCCGAACGGTGGAACATTCAGTACGAACGCAGCTGCACTATAAAAATAGTCTACCGCGTATTCGTTAGAGTAAGCGACATAGGTACCAGCGTCCACGAATGTGCCCGTTGGCTTTTTCACCCCTGTCCAAATGATAAGTATGTGTGGAGCCATCATCGACCTGAATAGCTTACACATCAGCTGGGGACTTGGCCAAGCATTATACTCTTCCTCAACAACATACTTAAAGCCTTCATCTTCACGGTCGTCGAACGTCGTGGCAGGGTCAGAGCCTACAGGCAAATCTTCATTGTGTATGAACGTGAAAGTATCAGACGTGACAAGAAACGTCTGATAAATGTACTGGCCATGGTCTTTCAACATTTTGTCCTCGAGTGATCCATCTACCAAAGGGCCGTAACCATCTTGTGGAATACTTGCAGACGAGTAAGGCTTTTCATGGAGATCAAGTTCTCGCTCCATAACAGCCTTCACAGAAACATCAAATCCCGCCGCCTTCATCGCACGATATACGATTGCATCGACGCCTTTTAAGTATGCTACAAACCTTTCATTTGTTAGCTTAAGTTTCTTGCGAGGCATGGGATATGAATGTGAAAGCGCGATAGCCACTTGAGCGCCTTTGGTGAGGAACAAAGGATTGCGCAATGCTGCCACGAAGTCATTGTACAATGAGGTCGTCGTTCCGTCCACGTTAGTCACGGGCAGCCCCATGTCCCCTGCCAGCGGCTCACTCGTGGAAGAGAAGATGTCGTATGCGATAGTGACGCGCGTTCCTGATTCCACGGGCAGAACTTCGTGTTCAACATCGGAAAAAAGAAATGCCCAGGGGAGCGAGATCTTCAGCTTGTTATCATCCTCTTGAACCCGTTTGAAACGTTCGGAGCATTTTTTGTGCCAGTCAAAGACGATTTCGTTTCCACCGTGATTAACTCGCAATGCACCTCCTTCATGAGCAATTGGAAGAGCAATCATTAGTGTACCAACATGGTCAGTTCCTTTCGGTGTATCTTTATGAGGTTTGAAGAAACCATTCTTCGAATACGCATTGAGTTTGTACAAACGCGGGACCATGGTGAGATTTCGGACACTGTTGCAATCGTGATCTTTTGCAGCGAGAATCGACCTTCCAGCAGTCAACGTGCTAATGGTTGGCAAAATCTCGGTACCGATTTCACCTAAAAGATCTATGCCAAGAGCAAATTCATTTGAACGGAGCTCCCGAGCGAGTCGATAAGATTCATCAAGCACAGTCTTGTCCCCTCTTCCGTGGGGAGCAGGCACACACGCTTCGAGTAGATTGTTTATTTCAGTCTGGCGGTCTTGTTCTGATTGTTCAAAAAGCTTGTGAATATCGAGCCTAAATAATTGACCTCATTTGAAAAGATAGATATCAAGAAGTTGAGCTCATTACCAGCTGCTTTTACCAGTCGTATCGGACTTGTAGTACAGATTTAAAGGTCTGTCACTTAGTTCGAGAGTTCCACCACAACAGAAATAAGAATCAACGGCTGATATTTTTTGAAGCAGGTGGTCGAAAATTGCTTTATCTTCCTCGGTAGCAGCAGGTCTTATCATTTCGGTCATTTTAGCGTGTCTGAGAGGGGTTGATTTCTTTCGAAAGTAGCGGCAGTCAGAGAGATGGGTTGAAACTTTGCCCACGGGCAAACATAACAAGCGAGTCCCCCCAAGTAAACTGAGAAATGGCTATAAATTATATAACAATCTATTTGCATTCTCACGATATCATCCCGAAATTCGACACTTAACTTTTCGGCTACTAATCATTCATAAAGCGAAATATGTTGTACTTGCGAGTCGCTTCGTGCAGCGTTAATCGTTGATATTGTGGGTGGGGTGCCGACCCCTAAAATTTGGGAGAGGAAATCGGCCAAAAATCGGCTCGATATTTTTTGTCGGAGCTTCAACTCCAAGCGCCGGAAATCTCGCTTTTGGTCCAAGCTTTAAGCTATGGAAATCATGTGCTTTGGACGAGTAAGTGTATTTTAAATGCCTCATTATTCCTGTAAGAAAACCATGTTTTATAAATATGCTGATTTTTGGTGCTAGTTATTACGTCTGAAGCTTTGGGATTCATGCTTGGAACCGTTTTTGAGCGATAAACTCGACGGGCACAGGATGTCATGAGGAGACTACCTGAGGCCTGAGGTTTTACAACCTTTGAAACAAACGTCACAGTTGGTATAGACACTCCGTTTACTACGCTTACACGTATGATCGATTTCACGTCCGCTGCGAATTCACTTGTTCCAACCTATTTGTGCTTTGGGAATGATAGATACGGACCTTGTATCCTTCGGATTATTGTCCACTGTCTTCTTGTTATCGTTCAATGTGAATGACAAGCCCAATTCCTAAGCACTCAGGCTTCGGCTATAAACGCAAAATGCAACCTTAACAGCGTGGAACCTTTTACTTTCAATCCCAACAATCAGAATCTGCTCCACCTGCTTTTTTACCTTCGTCTCAGCCAACCGATCAGACTTTAACGCGATTTCAATGAAAGTTTAGGATACAGCACATCCCGTTTGAAATCAGCGTAGCATTCGTGTCTTCTTCCTTGCCGGTTCTTGCATGGTTGGCGTGCTGGAATATCGAACGCGGCATCAAAAGCGGAACAATACGCCCAGAAAGCGGTTTTCAACCTCGATGATAGAAACATTATTTTGTTCGCTCGGCCTTGGACAATATTGGGCTACAACCCGCAAGATACACAGACGTGACATTCTATTTATCATTAGACGACAACGAATCAAAGCTCGATGTGAAAAATTCGAAACCATGTCGATGAACTAGTGGGTCTCAAATCCTCTAGATATCATAGAGTTATAAGGTTCTTATACACCTCATTCAGGGACCTTTGTTTTTATGGTTGGATTTACCGACCTCTGAGTCACACCAAGTCCTCAAGCTCAAGTCCCGTGTCAAACTAACGTACTCTTTCCATTTGTCCAGGTCCGTCCAATTTCAGTCCGAAAACCCGAATTTGGGTTGACATGCGGTCCGCTGTCCACTTGAAATCACTATATAATGCTCTCCACTGATGTAGGGCCCCTTTGCACAAGCTGACCTTTTCATCACATGGCATATTCATCAATGATTTGGAAGCCGACAGATATCGGGTAAATATTATCGCTAAATCTATCACTAATCCGCTATTGACAAGAACATATGCAACTAGGTACACTGCAAAGCAAGATCACAACTCCAAGGTCGCTGTCAATAAAGTAAACAAAGACATACTCTATTATATTTTCGTGTCGACGGTAGATGAATCCCCCACACCTCTACAAACTGCCTTGACTATTTCTCATGTGTGTCGTCATTGGAGAAACTCTGCGTTGGGATGGCCTATTTTGTGGAGATTCTTAGATCTCAATTTTCCAGTCAAACTTCTAAATTTATGCCTCACCCGGTCCAAAAATGTACCTCTCAACCTCTCTTGGCCTTCGGATTGCGACTCTGACATGATTTCGGTACGGACTTCACGTGGAAAGCGGGAAAAGCCTATTCGTTTAAGGGATCCCAGTTACATCTCGCGCTTGTCCTCGTTGACCTTACATCTTTCGCCTTCGCAGTTCAATCAGATTCGACATATTCTGCGTAACCCCGACGTGCCGCCTTTTCAGCCGCGACAGCTGGATATCTGCGGTTTTACAGTAATGCGACCAAAACTTTTAACCGACTTAATGAGAATCGAGTTTTCACGCCTTGAAGAACTTAGACTTTATGCTGTGGGGTTGCCGTGGCTTAAAATATCGTGCACCGTCCTAACACGTTTTCGGTTTTGGTTTCCAAAAGACCCACCTCCTGTGTCTTGTTTTTTGAAATTTCTCTCAAACTGCCCTCTCCTTTGCAAGCTGGAACTCATTTTTGATGATGTAGGAAAAGGGAAAATAGACAAGTTAGACGAGGTACCGATGCAATCAAGAACGATTCTCCCTAAACTCAAACAACTGCAACTGCAATCGTGGGACGTGTCTAGCTATGTTTATTACCGAGCGCTTTCAAATCGCATACGAAGTGGCACAGCTTTGTGCGAGTTCTTCCTGCTATATGATAACCGTCATCGTCGCAGCGTTCCAGACACAGACACGACCACGCGCGACATTTTTGAGGCAATACCATCTGGGTTATTCTCCAATTTTGCAAGCCATCGATTCCTACATGTAAGCGTCAAAACGGATTGTACATTTCAAGTTGCCTCCGGATTTTTTACTAGTCGCCCTGCCGATCTACGGAATTCAAATTTCCCTTTCAAAGCTTCGGGTTCTTTTCCTAAAACGCGGGGAGATTCTCTTCATTGTTTACATACAACGCAAAATCTAGTACGCGCAATGCCTGGAATAACATGCCTATCGTTAGATTCCTCAGCTTTGTTTCTCCCATGGGTTGCTAGCTTACCCAGCTTGTTTCCCCATCTCGAAACTCTCTATCTCGATTCCATGCCTGATATGAGTCTCGTTCTCAGCCGTCTCCCAGCAGGATTAAAGCTCAACAAACTCATTTTGATGAATCATCAAGTATCCTCTGTTGACGCCATTCTCAGTATCGTTTTGAGTGCCGAAGTTCGGTTTTTGAAATTTACCAATGTGGTTTTTTCTGCGAGGCTCCCATTTGAGGTTATGCAAAGGACTTTACAAGAAAGGAACGTCGTGTTTGAACTAGAAGACTCGCATATATCTAATGTCGCGATCTCATCGTAGGTTAGTACTCATTAGTAGGATGCAATGCACAACTCATAACTGGTAAAGGTATTAATAACAAGCGTGTCTCCTAATAATTACATAAGAAACGATAATATAGTATATGATTGATTTAGATTCTAACATGAAACATACAATATTTCCAAAAGCTATTCAACCTTCTGAGCATTCCATTGTAAGAGTCATTCGGAAAATACCGGTACCTCATGCACTCGGCCGGGGTTTTTTGTCGGAGTTTCAAATACAGGCGTCGGCAGTCTTCATGCATCACTCACTATGTACGCAGACTGGTACCTAACATTTTCGTGTCTGGTTTAGCAAGAAAAAACACAAACAAGGGCGCCGTCACTTTGGAATCGTCTAAGAAAGGAAATATTCTTGTCTGATTCAAGTTGTTGGTATGGGTGCGATGAAAGCTTGATGAAGCACGGCCTACATATTCATCGAGGGTCTCAGGCTTACCGGTGAAGAATGCAGGTATGTCACATTCTCAATCTAATTAAACCAAAATCGTTTAATGTGTAAATCATGCGACTAATCTGGTAGTTCACCTTACCATTTTCCCAGAGATTTGCGCCATTGAACCCACAGCAAATCCGGATTCCATGCTGCCGAAACAGTTATGAGAGCGTTTCAGTCATAATACTCACACACTTAAAGTTTGCAATAGCAGCTTCTTCGTGCCGAAAAAACAAGTTCTCTCATAAGATTTCTTTTCTTCTTATCCCGGCGCCGCTCTTCCATTTATCCGGCAGTTGTGATCACACGACGATGGAGCGCAGTGACTACAAATACCCAGCCTAATTGGTGGCCTCGTACTCTGACACTAATGAGCAAAGTTCAAGACATACCGTCGTTTCCAGAAGACGTCCCAACCCATCCACTGCTCATAATTGATTATGAAAAGCTGAAACAAGGGGTTAAGTCCGAGAGAGTACATAAATATGTCCCAAGTCCCAATACGTATATATTATCGCTCATGTGTTATTTAGGATTCTTTCTGGACAGCCTGCACATCTATAGGCTTCTTTTAGTATGCTATCCAATCCTCAGTTCTACCGTATACTAATAGTAATGACTGCAACTTTTCTTGATTAGTCTTAAAAATCACCATGTAGATATTCAGCCAATGTGGGAAATGGGTGCAGCGACGATGGCTCTTCCTCTCAAAGAGAAGATGAAGTTTGAGCAAGGGGATACGGGCCGCTCCTTCGGGTAATTTTCGAAAACAAGGTTTTGGGTGAAAAGCACTGACTTTTTGTTTCTTCAAGGTATAAAGCTGTCGGCGCGAATAGAGACCAATATGGTCAGCTGGACACAGCAGAGTTCATCAAGTAGGCATTTTCAATAAGAGAAATAAAAGAAAAAAGACTCAAATGAATAAATAGTGTTGCTAAAGACGATGCTCTAGCATGGCCTAAAATCGTCCACCGCGATTATCCCTCCACCGTGACTAGTCGAATGTCATCTATCAAAAAGTTCATCGAAGAGTCAAATGCTGTCTTGCGGTTTTTGCTCGATATTTTAAGCGAATACCTTGAGTTACCGGCCCAGATTTTGAGAGAAAGGCATGATTTTGAAAAGTTCAGCGGATGTGAATGCAGAGTCATTCGCAACTCCCCCAAGAGTATTACGGGCGATAAAGTATCTCTAGGAGCTCACACCGATTTCGGTTCTTTGGGAAGTTATGATTTTCGTTTCAAATTCAAGTGACTAATACCCCGCTGAAATACAGTCCTTCCTACATCATAATATTCTCGGTGGATTGCAAGTTTTAAGTCCCATTTCAAAGGAATGGCAATATATTAAGGTAAGCCTATTTACAGTGATATATCCGGTCGTCCACAGCTCCTGTACCATATAATTAGCCCCTTGAAGGACACGCCATCTGTAACATTGGTGATGCATTATCTATCTATTCCGCAGGAATTTTGTGAGTTGTCGAGTTTTCATATTCAATTTGAGTCCCTAATACTTTCTTCCGTCGCAAAGACGTTCAAGCGTACACCGAGTCGTACCTGCCCCGGGAGCGCAGGGCGACTATGTGAGATGGAGCTTAGTATATTTCCTCAGGTATGTCAAACGAAAGCTTCTTTTTCAGCATACGCCATTGATTCCCATTCCTATTTTTTGGTCGACAAAGACCTCATGCAACGGCCATTATGGAACCACTTATGGACTCGGCGCTGGTCTCTTCGAAGATCCAGGCTACCGGCGGTATATTACCTAGTGGTATACCAAAAGGTGTAACGGCTGGCGAATGGTGCGCTCGTAGGGTGAAATATCGGAGGGCAGCCAATCAAATTGTAAGCTCATGCTGACTAGCTAATTGGCACATGACTCTAACTGCCTTGTTGCATGTGAATATAATTAGACCCCAGACACGTGGAAGGCTTCTCAAGGAACGGAAAACATTTCGGGTTGATGAGTGTATGTTTTGCCAGTACGCATTTCCAAATCCGTTTGTCAAAGCCATGTGTGCGTTTCGGTCTATTACATAAATTCATTTTCTATCTCCCTGTCGCAAGGATTGAATTCCGAGAGCAGCTCACTTGACTCAAATTGAAGTCCAAATATCCGGAGTCATATATTATCCGGACGCAGAGTTAATTTTATTATGATTGATAAGCTGCGGACAGATTGTACTAGCAGCCCGAGCGTGGACAAACCAACAATGGTCCATCCATACGCAGACGACGACGGAACATTCATATTCAAGCCTTAGACCTCAGGCCCCAAGCTCAAATTTATGTCTATTTTCCAGTTTTTGGTGTTTAAATGGCACTCGACAAGAGAGTCCATCCTTCGCTCATCTTTGAAGCAATCCAAGTCATCCATGTCTACATCTGAAACCTCACCACTGGATAACGGTACCGCCAGTAAAAAGCGCAGGCTCAATACTCACCTTCTCTCTTCATTGCGTCACGAGATCCAAGGCCAAGAAGCCTTTAAGCCCATGACAATTCAATTTTCTGAGAATGGAGAACCTCAATTTGTCACTGCACCCAGTCACTACCATGTATTTTGCTCAGGCTCGGATCCCCGCGCCGATCAAGCTACAAAGTCTCTGAGTCGGTCAAATAAAAAGCAAGGTGAGAGGCCTATTGTCCTTGTATGCTTTCACAGTATTGATGATTGAGTCCTAGGACGATCTGTCAGTCGTAGAGGTGCTGGTACTAGTAGTGGTTCGGTTCCGGTTACTTGAAAATTCAAACGCTACGTCTAAACCAACCGTAAGGTTCTCGTAAGCCGTGATTTTTGGGTCAAATACTAAACGAACGTCAACCTGAATTAGATATTAGTAAATTTAGATACGTGAAGAAATCAAAGTAAAAATCTCCGATTACTGTAATTTCTGAAAATCGAATACAACTTGAATCTTCGGAATCCGATTTAAATTAAATAATCATGACTCAATTTCACAATCAGTGCCACCAACCGGGGAGACGTGAATCAGAATGTCCTCTGACACTGCACATTATCCAAAACATAATGATCAAATGAAACCCTGATCGGACCTATAATAGGCTATGACATCATGAAAGTACTGACTTCGGATGCGGCCGTTTCAAACTTTCAAGGCTGTTTCACTGTTCTTGAACATTACAATAAAAACAGCTCCTGAGGAGTTTCATTTAACAGAGCGAAACAATATCTTTGAAAATAAGATGAAAGGACCCAATTTTTCCAAGGATCTCTATTGGTCCCGCCAGAGTCCGAATTCAATCAATCGGAACAAGAGAGTTCATTACCTCATAGATAGCATTTCGAAAATCACCGTGAATTGTTTGTTTGGTCGGTTGCGCGATTACTACATATATCCAATTTTTACACGCCACGGATGAGTCGTATTAATATTTGTCGGCTTCGGCCTAAGTCTCTTCTTAGTTCGGCTTGAGGTTTTTGATTTGAAGGCCAGAGCCACTATAACTGGCAGACAACAAGTAGCTCGTGATTAGCCGAAAGAACTTGGTATGTGCACAGCTTGAATACTTACACTCTACAACATGTGACGCGAACGACACATGTTTGGAGAAGCCCCTTCCTATCAGGAACTTGCCACGCCAATAACTTTCGAAATACAGGGTAGTGCAGGATCCGAAATCACGATCGGGGAATGCTAGGGAATTCGAACGGTGCTAACATTGCTTCTATTGGACATTGGTTAGGTTTGCCGATGCCCTCCAATTTGTTGAGAAATCGGATTGATGACGTAGTAAATAATATATATACAAGCCCCTAACCTCCCTTGAAATCATACTCACTCAATCTCCTTTGACCAATTCAACCTCTAATCATGAGCGACGCTAATGGAATACCATCGTTTCCTGACAATGTCCCCACTCATCCACTGCTCGTAATCGATTACGAGAAGCTGAAACAAGGGGATAAATCAGAAAAGGTAATGAAACGTCTTTCGTCACCATTCACAAATCTCATCACAAACTATTCTGCATTGTGTTAGGAAACTTTCTGGAAAGCATGCACTTCCTTAGGATTTTTTTAGTATGTCATGTTATATGATGAGATGAAATGATTTTACATGGTAACGTTCCTTTAAAACAGTCTGAAAAATCACAATGTGGAAATTGAACCGATGTGGGAAATGGGTGAGGCGACAATGGCATTACCCCTTGAGGAGAAGATGAAGTTTGAACAAGGGGATACCGGTCGTTCTTTCGGGTAATCTTCCGTTTTTCACCGAAACATTGAGCGAAGCTTAATCAACTTCACTAGCTACAAAGCTGCTGGTGCGAACAATACTGATGAGCATGGCAACTTGGACACAGTAGAGTTCATCAAGTACGTGTCGCAATTAGTATCCAATTGGAGCAAAGGAGTTGAAAATTTACCAGTGTGTCCAAAGACGATGCTCTGGCATGGCCCGAAATAGTTCATAGAGAGTATCCCTCAACTGTCACAAGTCGAATGGCAGTTGTCAAGGAGTTTGTGAAAGACTCCGATGCCGTCTTGCGAACTTTGCTGGACATCATGACTGAATATCTGGAATTACCTGTCAATACGTTGAGCGATAGACATAGTATGGAGCTTCCCAGCGGATCTGAGTGTAGGGTCATCCGCAATCCGCCGAAGAAGATCTCAGGCGAGAAGGTATCTTTGGGAGAGCATACTGATTTTGGCTCTTTAGTGCGTAGTTTTGACGAGTCTTCGCAGTATATCCCAGCTAATGTTTTCACTAGTCGTTCCTGCACCACAATGTTATCGGGGGTCTTCAAGTTCTGCCTCCTACTTCTCGAGAATGGCAATATATCAAAGTGAGCTCTGATTTCATCGTCTTCCGAAAATATCTTATCTCTGGGAAACTAGCCGATTCCAGGTCACGCCATTTGTAATATTGGCGATGCTCTGTCCGTTTATTCAGGTGGAATCTTGTGAGAAATATATCTACTCTTCAGCGCAAACGGTATCACCTATTTAATTCATCCCAGACACTCAAACATACATCGAGTCGTACCCGCACCGGGAGCTCAAGGCGACCACGTGAGATGGAGTCTGGTCTATTTTTTGAGGCATGTAAAGCTTGCTTACCAAGTATATTCTTATTCCTAATGCAATGCGAAGGCCACATTCAGCAGCAATCATGGAACCATTAGTTGACTCACCTTTGGTTGCCTCCAGAATTGCATCCAATTCGGACACGTCGAAGAGCGTTTCGGGTGTTACTGCAGGCGAATGGTTCAGCCGAAGAATAAAGTACCAAAGGGTTGCCAATCGAACTGTAAGTTGAGAAAAGCTTGGGACTTGGTAATTTTTGAATCTTTATCTTGTTTTCAGGGACCGGAAACATGGAAAGCTTCTCGAGGAACTGAGGCTATTCGAGCTAACTGACCTCGGTCTAGTTGCGATGCGTATATATAATGAGCTAATCCGTGCAGTTTACATATCAGATAATTCAAGTGCAATTGATGTAGTAGCACAGTCTCTTTTTTTAACTATGATAATATTAGCTTTACTCACGTTTCTGCTCTTGGAGACATGTTTACCGGCAAACCCTAATATCGCAAGAGGATAGAAATGGAGCGTTATATGAGACTAAGAGTTGTGCAATCAATGAAACAACTAGAGAGCATAGCTTTTGAAGATGGTAGGATAAGTTTTGAGATGGGCCAAAGATGGGCACGAGTGCACTGTTCAATCTCCGGAGCGGCAGGGCCCGGCCAATGCGTGAGAACGTTACATAATCGCACTTGCAAGCAGCTCGCTTTAGTTTCGCACCACGACAATGCCAGACCACTTTTGATGCTATAACTAGTCCTCTCGGTAAAATTTGAAAGATTTGCTATTTCCCAAACCAAAAAACCTGCTTTTCATTCTTATTTGTAAGTTTTTCTTTCTATGCTTTTATACCTGCTTCAGTTTATTCATTATGACTCAGTATTCATCTTCAGGTGCCAGAAAAATACCCCCAAAAAAGGGAAAAAAACATCCCTTAAACATCCCAAACAGCTTCAGATACCGGATACATTGGGCACTTTGAGCGTGAAAAAAACAAAACAAAGTCCAGGGTTAACTTCCCACGACCCCTAGTAACAGCCTCACCACGTTTGGTCAACGGGTTAAGGGACTTCCGTCCCCCCTTGGAAGTACAATCCTTTTCGTTTTTCAAAGGGAATACTGCATTCCGGTATCATCAAATTTGCTCTCCGGCACGCCAGCTTTCGATTTGACGCTCCAGCAGCAGCCAGCGCTCCGTTTCCGTGATAGCCTGGATATACCCATGCATGCGAGACCGACGGTGTCCCCGATAATTATAGAGGGCACTTTTCTTCATCTGTCGAAACCTCGTTTCGGACCGTCCTGGCTTCGGTTATTGCTTTCATAAACATATCAGAATGGACACCGTCGGCCTTAGGTTATACTCCGCGTCTTGCAGTGTGTTGTTCAATGCGCTCTCGTGCAGATTTCGCCCCAACGTATTATTCTCTTCCTTGCCGAGGATTTCGGAATGCCAGTTTTTCAAACACCGTCCCTATTTTCACAGTCTCCTTCAGGGCTGCATTGTATTCGGTGTCTGCTCCATATGCTTACATGCGGCGCCAGTTGACTCGGACACAACTATTGTCATAGGAATTCCATGAGGTCGACAATGAATGAAATACACATTGAACATAGTTTGCCTATTTCGTCCTAATGCATGGGGTATGTCGGACGGAGTTGTGGATATAAAGCCAGTCCGCCTGACTTCATCTGGCATACAGCAAATCACAGTCATCTTATTCTACTCAGATCCTCCTCAATATCCTCAACACTTCTTAATACTTCTCAAATCACCATGTCCACTGCTTCCACAAGTTCCTCCAAACAAACCGGCTTCTTCCTTCCTGACCTATGGTCACATTGTCCCTATCCCGCCATCTACCATAAACATGGAGACGCGACTTCGGCTGCTTCGGAGAAATGGGTTCAAGACAATTCGCGAGTAATGACACCTCTTCTTCGGAAAACAATTGGGCAACTTGGTGCTGGTCAATTGGCTGCCTTCTGCTACAATCACGCTGACGACGAACGCTTTCGCCTGGTCTGTGATTTCATGATCACACTTTTCCTCCTTGACGACCTTTCGGATGAACTTGCGACTCGAGATGCCGAAGTTTTCTCGGATATCGTCATGAACGCTATGGCGTTCCCTAAGAAATACAATCCCACGAATTGCAAAGGAAAGGAGCAGCCAATCATTGAACCCGACTGTTCAAAATTGACCAGAGAGTAAGCAAGGGTTACCCGCGGTTTTGATTATTTGCTCATTAACGCGTCTCTGAACAGTTATTGGTCGAGAATGTCTGCTGGTGCCACCCCGGCTGTTCAAGCCCGAATTGTCGAGAACGTCGAACAATATCTCATCGCTGTTCATTTGCAAGCCCAGTATCGCGCTAGCGGTGCTGTCCCAGAGCTACAAGAATATATTGAACATCGACGTCTTAGCAGTGGTTGCAAACCACTGTTTGACATTATCGAATATTCCTTGGACATGGAGCTTCCGGAAGAAGTCCTCTCACATCCCTCCATGATTACGATGAAGGATTGCGTCAATGACTTTGTGGCGTTTTCAAATGTGAGTGAACTTCAATACTAAGTGCTCAGGACGAGGTATTCATCTCGATTAGGATATCTTCTCATTCAATGTCGAACAAGCACGTGGTGACGAACACAATATGGTCACTGTTATGATGAAGAAGTACAACTTGGACCTACAAAGCGCAGTTGATCGCGTAGGAGAGTTATGCATCAACGCGATTCAGACGTATCAAAAAGTCAAGGCGAGCTTCCCTTCTTACGGGCCAAAGGTGGATAAAGATCTCGAGGGCTTTTTCCACGGGTTACAGAGTTGGATGTCCGGTTGCCTAGACTGGAGTTTCCTCACTCCCCGGTACCTAGGCCCAAACCGCTATGAAATCAGAGAACACAAATGGGTAACGCTCAAGAAGCCCAAGTCAAGTCAGGCTAGTTGTCGACCGAATGCCGCTTGAAAATAACGATCGCGATCTTCCTCAAAATTAATTTCTCATTATATTATAAAAGTTGCTCTAATAATCATACCCTAATCATACTTTTTATACTTTAACGTAGACATTTATAATCTCTATAATTTATTTAAACTTATTTAAATACAGTAAAATGTGTATATATAACGTACAAGAAAATTGCATACCTATACATCCATGATTTTAATAGCTGAAAGCGAAGGATGGCTCTCAATAGTACACCAAAAATATTCTTGTGCCATCGGAGAGCGAGCGGCATCGTGCCGCAATGCCAGCAAGCGTCTAATTATGTAAGCTGCCAACATCCTATATAAACCCAAAGCTTGCGTAACCGATTCTCTTCATACCTTGTCCACCACAAGCAACCTTCCTCTCGACAAAGGGTTGCACTCTTGTCGCTCTTACTTGAATTGAAGGCATCCATGTATGACGCTATTTTACAGGTGGTCGATCAACGGCGCTTTAATCGCCTCGCCATCGCGTTCTACGACGGTTGAAGGTTTCATGACGTGCCCTACATACCTAAAAGCAATAATTTGTGTACATTGTATGAATACTAATACATGACTCTCTGCGCCTAGCTGGACCCTCTGCCCCTCGTGGCTGTGCTGGCAGGTCTTTCGAAAGGGTGGCTGAGTGGTCACCCTGGGATTTGCGGGTATGAACACTGAGGTACCCTGTGGTCATATGACTTGCATAGGTTGCAGATCATTTTGGTTTGACTTCGTCCCCAATGACCGCAGTGTACCACTTGTGTGTTCTTAACTTGTCGAGACATTTTTTATAGAGTGACTTGTGATTGTACTCATTTTTGGCTGGTTACCTAAGAGAGGCTACTCTGTTAACACGTACATCATGAGCGGATCCATTTGCAGTATTCCTAATCCTCGTCTGAGTCTTGACAAAAACACTTTGTGGCTCTCCATCTTTCCTTCTTCCGAGATGATCGAACAAGAACAACCCCTTTGTCGCGCAAAGCATCGTCCAATATACGTCTAGGATGACTAAATACGTGGCCGTATAATTCCAAAGTCTCAACTCCAGTCCTGGAAACCGCGTCAAGGAGAGGATCAATAGACTGGGCGAATATACCAGCGTCTGTTAGAATAAGCTTTTTCAGTTTCAATCCGACTGGCAGTGAATTCAGGGGCACAGTAACGTCAAGGCGACGCCACCAGCGGTTAAACCAAAACTTGAGTCCCAGGGTTTCAAGGTGAGGAAATGAGTTTGGTAAGCCAATAATATGCGGAATCTCCCAAGTCTGAGAGCGCCAACTCCGATATTCTAACTCCAGCTGTGTTATTTTAGGCATAGAGCGTATCAATTCGAGGACTGGACTTATATGATTGGACGAAGCTGAAGAACCCCATGGAAGACAACCTGAGATGTTAAGCGGATAACCTGAAGGCCAAATCCGATCGGGCGCAGAGGAAATATGGAAGAATTCGGTCTCAAAGTTGATGTTTATGAAGAGATAACAATGATCCAAAAAGCAAGACAATACCCCAGATGGGATTGCCTCAAAAAATGTTGAGAATCGGGTGTACGGTTGCATCTCTGCCTGATCGTCCATAATCTAGACAGAACTCGGATAGCGATGTCACTGTCCGAATGCGGCTTGAGATCCCCAAGATATAACTATAGCTGGTCGTTGTCATGCCCCGTGACTTTAGCACGAGCCGTTTGAGGTTAGGAAAGTCCAGGGTTGTTGATGATTTCGTTGGAGCCGCGACGATGTCTACTTTGGCACGTTCACAACCAAGGATGAAAATTTCAAGGTCGCGCAGAAGAGGACAACGATGAAGGAAACCCAGAAGCTGAGAAAGAGCAGGTGGGTTCGGAGGACACGAAAGTTTGAAATGAGTCAAATTGGTGTGCGGAAACTCGAGCCATGGAAAATCCAACATTTCAAGTTTGAGTACTCGAAGACAGGAGAGGTTCATCCGCAGAAATTCCTCCAATGATACGGATACAAAATCCTCATATAACCGCCTTGAACACACGTGGATATCCAGATGCTGCAGCGACAGTTCTCCAGAATCTCGAAACAGATGATGAATTTGGGTGAATATGTCGTGTGGAAGATGTAAGGTCAGTGAAGATAAGCGAGGTATGATGAGGTTTGCTTTAGGTTCAAAGAATTCGGTGAGAATACACTGATTCTCATAAAACCATGATAACGTAAGAGGAGCATTCCCGGACCGGCTCATCAACAAATGGAGAGTCGAGCGTGGGGTGGTATCCAGATTCACGAAAGCCCATAAAGCCGGCCACCCTAGTGCAAATTTCCTCCAGTGACTACAAACACGTGAGATATTCAAGGCTGAAGTTTCTGGATATTTAGAGTCGTAAACAGCTAAAACGAAGATACTGTAGAGAATATCTGGGCACACTCTGTTCACCGCAAGCTTGGAATTGTGTATTTGGGCGTTACTGGTCAGGAAGACGTCTTGAGTGAGATTTTAATTATCAAGGGCTTCTTATAAGCATAACTTACATTGTTTCAGTTTGAAGTTCAGCAATGTGAGATAGCAGCTTGTCGCCACAAGTTGACATAACTCTTGATGGTCGGGCGACTGACCTCGAGCCCACGCTATGGTGGTACTACAGCAGACGAGGGAGTCACGCTGTCACATGTTCGCCCCGATGCCGCTCAGCTATGTACATATGAGACCTATTCAAGTTCAAGTTCGGTTCGGTGCACATCTTATATCTTTTCCCTTTCTTTTATGCAAGATTTCCTAGCGCAAGTAATATTACTCTAATCCTTGTGATTTTTAGCTGATTATGTGAACAATTACAACAATCTTCAGTCCGGAGTCAGATGTCCCCCAAAATGGACCACGCGACAAAAGGTGTCCAGCGCGACATCCCAGGATAGACCGATAGACAAGGACTTCGTCGTCCGACAAGAGATGGACGTCATGAGAAGGACGACCCTCGCGCGAGAGGAATTGAATATAAAATACCCAGAATTGTGTTGTACCTTCCTAAGCATTAACAGCACGCACATCCACTTAGCGTTTTCGAACCAAATCATCTCTACATCATACCCAGATGCCTCCTAAACGAAAAAATAACCAAGATGTCGAAGGCTCTGGTCGAGCCAAACGATCGAGGACAAAGATCACTGGCTCGGCAGAGGCAGTGGATGACGTTCTCACTCCAACCAACGTCCTACGCATTCCCAAACCACGCAAATGCAAGGCTGTTCGGTCGACCGTTCGTACAACAGCCCGCTGCACGAGTGAACAGCTGGATTTGCATCCAGACGCCACTGCACCTATCATTGCGATTCCTTCAACTCCACAGATCCAAACCAGCCCGGACTGTGAAGTTGTTGTACCAGAAATGGTCCTTTCTCCTGGTAATTTGCCATCTTTGGAGGAAAGATTTGATAATTTCCCGCCTGATTCAACTCCAGTTCCAGTAGCGTCTCCATCATCAACGCCAAAGATATCAGAGAAAAAACCGGCGCAGACACCAAGCTTGTGCTTACCTCTCGAACTCGATTCCAAACCTTCCTATATCCCTCGTCCGCTTATTACGAGAGCACCTAGCCCATTATGCCCGGGCGAATCGACGTCGAATCCATCTTCACCTGACTCCCCTCAGACCGTGTCTATCACAATCCCAAACACTCCTAAATTCCCTCTGAACAGAACTGTCCTGCCATCGATAGCCAGTCCTTCGCCAAACAAAGCAGTTCCTACGAGTCCTGCAACACTTGGCGTAGCTTCCCCGCCCTTAGTGGCACAAACGCACAGTCCTCCTGCTCCCCAACCGTCGAGTCCCGTGCATAGTTCTCCTCAGACCGACCCCAATCTCAGTTACGCATCGCCACCTCAGACAGCGCACAGTCCGCCCCATCAGCCGACGCTCCCCAGTGTGCAAATGACACCTCAGCCCAACCCTTCCACGGGTACCGCCGCCCCTCCGCCTCAGCCCGAGGCAACTCAAAAAACCTACCGTCTGCCCCCATCGAAACTTCTACATCCCTTCTTTCTTCCACCCGAAATCCCGAAGAATGCAGTCTCCCAACCAAAACCTCCAAAGACAGTGAAGAGTCCTCCTCTTCCGGCAAAAAGCCCCACTACCCAACTGTCTGCTCAAGACACCTCTAAAGTCAAAGCCGCGAGAGTACCTGCGAGGAGGCCGATGCCAATGTCCTCCCAGCAAAATTCTACGCTCACCGACAGTGTGAATGTGGCTCTGGAGCAAATATCCCAAATTGTGCAGAGTCTTGATCGTCACCCGGGTCAGCTGAGGAGGCACGAGACAATGATAACACCTGCCTCATTCAACGGCCAGCTTCAATTTCAACAAACAGCGCAAGGTCCAATTCAACCGACCTTCGCGTCAGGTTTTCCGATACAGGGACAAATGAACGCAGACGCTCACCCCATTCACTCGTCACTCCAGCGTTCCGGCGGTCAGACGAATGGTCGGGGACGTCATCGTGGAGGTTCGCGACATAACAGGTAAGTTCGATTTTTCGTCCTTGTGGTTCCTTCCAAATCTGGCTTTTTTGCACATAGACGCGAAAGTGGGAAGCAACACCAACAAAATCACAGTCAAAGTCAAAGTCAGCGGTACCCACCTCCTGGCCAGCCCCAGTCTCAACAATATCAGCAACATCATTATCAACAGGCGGAATACCAATTTCAAAATCAAGGGTACCCCTTCGCAGCGTCATCTGGCGCATGTCCCAACCCTGCCCTGGAGAACACCATTACTGCCGCCGCGCACGAGTACAATCCGGCGCGACCATATTTTGCCAATAACAGTTTTGGTGGATCGGGAAATCAAGCGGGGCATGTCCAGCAGTTTACGGTGCAGGGGCAACTTCAGGAGAATTTGTGAAGGTATAGATGAAGGCGGGGGTAAAAGGTGACAGTAGAAATAGAATCCTGTATCAATATCTCAATGTTTTCATCTCGCAATCCTTCTACATCATTAAATACCCACTTAACCTTGATCGAGGATTTGATCGTTTAGTTGATTGAGATATAAATGATTTTCTTGCGGACACGTCTTTTTATCGGTTCGTCTTTAGGAATACCCCGGGCCCGACCCACACACTCTAGGTTGAAGAAACTCCTTTAGCGGTGACAGAATCTGTGAATAAGCTAAGACACGTACCCGGGAACTTCACCCTTAGGCTGCAGCAAACTTTGGGTTCAACTTGATATGTTTATCAGGTCCTTAGAAAGCATATTATCATCGTCAATGAGCCAGAAGATCGGTCATGACACGAAACCACCCACACACGACGCATGGTGCATGATGGTTTGGTCGATGAACGACAAAGGGGATTTGGAGGGCGTCTAAACACGAGTGATCATGCATTCATGTTACGAGTCAATGACAAAGGGATCGGTGTTCACACTCTCGCGCTAGTAACAAAAGACATTCGATACGTTATTTCTCATTGTACATACTGTAAAATTTATTACTAGATTATCCATTATGCGTGTGTCTATAAGGCCCATTGTACAAACCCTCCTCTTTAGCTTTGATAACTAAAAAAATGATCATTAATATCGTTCATCTCGGCTCAATAACCAAGAAAAAAAAAACTCACCTAATGAAATGTGCGACGAAAACATGCGACACATGGGAAGGTTACCCACAATGAAGAAAAAGTTCTTCAAGCCGGATTCTGTGTACGCGTTATCAAATTCACCTTCGTCGGATAACTTTAAAGGTGGTCTAAGCTTTTCGCGAAGCTCTGGCGATAAAAATGACTGTAAAGAACTTTGAGGTCCATCCAGTCTGAAAGAGAGAGAGAGAGAGAGAGGAAGAGCGATGCGGTTAACAAAAGAAAAAATAGTATTGAGAGAAATCTAATCATACCCCGTTGCCCATATAATGACATCAGCTTCCAACGTCGATTCATCTTCGAAAATCAGTCCTTCAGGAGTGACTTCTTTGATTGACCCAGATTTAATTTTGATTTTCTTATCAATGATCATTTGACTTGCCCCCACGTCTTTGAAGTCCGTTCGTAAAAAAGATTTGGTGATGAGTGGTTGAATCGCTTACCGATGTAAAATCCACCTAACCGTTGCCGGGCTAGAGTCGCGAAACCTGCACCGTCAATTCCGTGGTTGACTTTGAATCCGACATTCTCTAAAGCATCATAAAATGATCTACAAAAATAAGAACACCCAGTGATCAGTCGCCGGAAGAAGGTGGACGCTTAAGCGCTTACCTGTGAGTCTCAATGACCCGTTTCATGGCAAGCATTTGGAATTTCTTAGCGACAAGCGTCGGCATCGAGGACCCACGTCGATCTTTAATTTCTATTGGGACATCGTTTTCAACGGCGGAAGCTATCAAGTTTCGAAATTGAGAAGGAAACCGTTGAGAAACGAGGCGATGCTCACGTCCAAGAAATATATTGATTCCCTCGGGGGATTTGATCACACATGTCGAGGCGCGTTGGACCTGGCCGAGTCGATGAAATCCTTGGCAAAGCACATGCACACGACAATTAAAACTTACCATAGTGACATCAATGCCGTTCAGACAGTGATTTTCAGATATATCATGGCCTAAATCAGTCATTAGTGGGTTTTTAACGTTGTAAATAAATGGGCTGTATTAGTCTGTATACCTGCGGTTGCAGAACCAACGACAGCGACTTTTTTTCCAACATGTTCTTCAGAATTTTGATAGGAATACGCGTGCATCATTTTCCCTCTAAACCTATCCTAAAAAAACTGTAAGCGAGGAATCTCATTTATGTCCAAAAAAAAATACCATTCCCGGGATGTCAGGAGTTTTTGGAACGCCTAGACCTGTAGCGGCTACAAGGTATTTGGAACGGAAGACGCGCTTGCTCCCATCAGCTTTGGTTACATGAACCGCCCACTGATCTTGCACCTCGTCCCTTTCGGCCTTCGTAACCGTGGTGGATGTCCAGACGTTAAGATCCAACGCTTTGGCATACAAATCTAGCCAGTCAGCAAACTATTGAGCAGCTGTAAGCCAAAATACGAAACTTGTTTGACGATGTCTGAACATACCTTTTGCGCAGGTGTAAACAAGGGCCAGTCAGCCGGAAACCTAATTAAAAAAGCTGAAAGAATATCTGAATGGATGGATGCGGGTTAACACGAACGGGAAGTATGGTAATGTTGCCATCCCTAAGGTCATCGTTATTGAATAGTCAATAATGTTGAAAATAGGAATCAGGCTAAACTCACAAGCGAAATCATGAAGGGTCAAGGTATCATATCGATTCCTCCAGTTATCGCCTATTCTCTCATTTTTTTCGATGACAAGATATGGTATACTTTTGGCCTTCAGTCGTGCGGCAACACAACAACCTGAATGCCCGCTCCCAACGATTATAACAAGGGGATCTTCATTCTCAAACGCAATATCCTTTTCGCGCTGTTGAACATAGTTTCCAAGCGAAAGTTTACGGTTCGGTCCAACTTGGTCTAGACATCCTTTGATCTGATCGAGGTTGGTGTAAAGAGTGTAAATTTTCCACTCAACACCGTTATCGGAGGGAATTGGAATAATATTCGCGATTCCAGTGCAACTGCCTGCGGAGGTGTCGAACTCAAAGGGTATGTTCAGCATGAGAAGTATGGGCACGGGCTGAATCTTGGATGGCAGCAAGTCTCTATGTTTCGAAAGACGAACGTTTGATATCTGGATCTTTTCCAACCGAGATTTGAGCATATCGCGAACGTTTTCTACTCTGAAGATAGTGATGAGTTCCCATGTAAAAGCAAGGAAGTCTCGCCAGAGACATTCCGAGAAGAACAGCGATGTAGCTGATTCGATATTGTTCGAGGAGATGGCGTCGGATAAGCTTCTGATAAAGGACGCGGCTATACATGGCAACTCTTCATCCGTTACAGTCATAGGTTCTGTTATACCAAGCTTGGAGAGTAAGGGTAGAGAAACTTCATCGTCTATAGGTGTTAATCCCATATCGGTAGAGTAGATATCGTGATGAGCGGAATAGGTGCTGACTGTTTGCTCAGATAACGGTTTAAATATTGTCGCAGAACGAACACTGCTTCGGGAACATATGCCCGTGCAACAAAATTCCGGGTTATGTAATCCCTGCACGACGAGCATGTACACGGGTGCGATGATATAAGAGGCTGTTCGCTCCCCGCTCCCCTGTGGTTCATCATGCGTTGTCGTCGTCGCCATAAACAGCAGCCTCAAATCGGGCATTGTCGAACATTGACGAGAGTCAGAAAATAGATATGGCTGGTCGTGACTATATGTCACCTTCTCCGGTCCGATGTAGAGTGAACTCCGCGGTGGGTGTCAAGTATTCCATTAAGAATAAGGTAGAGGACACGTAGATTCGACTACCCTTAGCGCCCGAAATAAACCCTTGACTCAGAATCGTTTCAGCACAACACAACACAAAAAAAATAAAAATATTAAACCATAGATGTATTAAGATTAATGTGAACTTCATTTCTACGGTTTTATTTTTCAAGGAAGTGACCTGTGTGAAAAGTTATAGTCCACTTACTACCCGGGCCTTCCCAAAAATCACCAAAGCTGTTTTTCAGCGTTTTGGCAACTTTTGTTTTTTTGCCTCCGAGAAATTTCGCCGCAAATTACGTAAGCTTATTACCATAAATGGAATCTCGCTTAACTTGAAGATTACATCAGCAATCCCGGAAGTGGTAGCTACACTTCCGCTCAACTTCAGCTGCATTGAAACCCCATTTATTAAACCATATTTACACTTATTATCGTTGATTTAATCAAATTAGAAGAGTTATCTACTACATTTCACCACCGTCATACCTAAAAGTATAATTTAGGGTTAAGAAATTTTTATTTTTTTCTCAGATTTCGCCGCTTAAGCGCTAACCCTAGCTTATGTAATGGGCGCTTAAGGGTAGTCGAATCTACGTGTCCTCTACCTTAATTGTGAACTGAAATTTGAGAGCGTGAAGAGTTCAAGGCTGGTTGCCGCTTGGCACGCGCGGATTACACAACGTATGCACGTGATCGTATCACCACGCATTTGGCGAATGTTGAGACGAATGTCGTGGAATTGACGTCCGGGATGGGAAACGAGATCTCTGGTAAGTTTGATGAGCATTAAAACGTGCCATCCATCAGCTAAATGACGACCCAGATACTGTTTGTACTCTCTGATACTGTGGAGAGGAAAGTGACGATGGGTATCGTGTTACTACGTTGATGTCACGCCGGGTCTTCTAGTACCACTCCTACCGCCACAATTGACGTCGACCTATTTTCTCTTAGATTAATATGCCTCAATCATCGCAATTAGGGAGTTGGTCCCACTTTCGCCCTCACTCTGACCCTTGTTTAAGATAGAGACCGTCTGCTGCATAACTGTTGTTTCTGGGGGGACTGATGGTCGCGCAACAGGAGTGGTCAGGGATCGAAAGGGAACCAGTGTTGTGTGTTCAGAGGGAAATCATAATGAGGGTCTAAAAGTTGTTGTTATTGTTGTCGAAAAAGGTTTGTTTTTTATATACAGTTTGTAAATATATGTTCCAGGGAAATGGAACTAAGGATGATTGGAAAGATAAAATATAAGAACTGTGAATTTCAAATAAAAGTGAAACGAAGAGGAGACAAAAGGTGAAAAATAGAAAGTATAGCCTTTTAGTACCTCAGAATCACCTAACCGTGAGGAACGGCGCATATAGCCTTCGCTTACAAATCTCCGTGTAGCCTGTTCGCGCAACCATCAGGACAGCCACGAGTATCGCACGCGCAAACAAAAACTAATGGGTCTTGAAGGAGTTGATGGTGTTTGTGTTCAAAAACCAAGAACGCGTCTTCAATCCGTCGGCAGCCCACCAGCTCCTCGTTCGATAAAAACATGTCAGTCGTTTCATCCAATTTAATCTTCCAATCTCACGCTCTGATTTAGATTTAGTTGCTCTATTCCATTCCCTGGAAAAGCTTCCAGCGCTCTCGGTCTTCATTTCAAATTGTTTGTTTATCAAGGGTTGTATTCATGTATTTCAACAAGATTTAGATCATCGGGCTGCGGCTTCGAGAGGGAGTGAGAGATTTACCGCGGGAAATAAGAACTTGGAAAAACAGTTGAAATTCAAATCAGCACTCTCTTAACTGGTTGAGCTTGTGAATTGGCTGCGAGTTTTCCCAACGAGTCAGACTATGTACGAGTGTGGTCTAGAATGTTGTCTGCCCTGGCGTAGTGGGTTGGTTTTACTTTTTTCTTTGTTGCTTTTTCCAACCAAGAGCGGTTGGCAAGATAATTCTATTGGCCCGTAATGTTTACCACCCAAACCACCTTTTCGAGTTCAGATATTGTATATTTAAAAAAACCACTGTTATCTAGAATTATCTTATTGTGCTGGAGGTAGGGCCCATTTCACTAAACGGGATTGAACTAGCAGTCGGCTGATCACTAGTTTGACGGGGTATCTTTAGCCCAATGGATTCGAACACTTTTTTCATCCAATTTCCCGTAAAGTTAAAGGTTCTACGCTATACAAGTGTCTCAGTAAGCGGACCCTTAGTGATGATGAACTCTGTAGTAAATGAAGTACCTCATCCGGACCGGGCACCTGTGCACGCTCTTCGTTATCGTGGTCATTGATTGACGTTGCATTCCCAGGCGCAGATTGTTCGGAAGTGGCCTCAGGTTGTATGTGGGACACACCTATGAGTTGTCCAAACTCACGCGCAGATGTCACTAATCTAAGACGAACATTCGGGGTCCCGTAAGACCCTCGTGGGACTGCAATAGGAAAATTTGTGTAGCCAGATCGGATTAGTTCTTTCATAGCGGCAAATAACTCGTCTAACTTGTCCCTGGAAATCTTTGATATCAGGAGTAAGAAATATTCTTTTGCATCGAGACCGTAGCACGCGAAGAGTGCCCATAGTTGTAAAAGCACGGAGCGGTCGTAAAGAACGGTGAACAGCCTGGGATTCATCTTCGGGTCCACGGATTTGAGGAGGTCCATTAACATTTGATATATCATTTCTTCCTCAGGATTCCAGATATCACAATTCGCCAGGTTCTGAACACATTTTGAGAAGTTAGAGACAGCATTCGTATCAGTCAAGAGGATTGTGGATAGATGGTGTCGGTTCTGGGACGCGAGCAGCAGCATGAAAAGGAGAGGTGTGTTACGTGAGAGGTTCGAGTCGAGATCTCGCGAGTACCATTGATATATGAGAGGGAGGTCGTGGCCGTTCGTAAAAGGTAAGTGGTTATTCGACTGGGTGTCTGCAAGTGGCAGGGGTTCCATTGCATGCAAAGACCGAACTGCATTCTCTCTGGCTTCATCTGTCATAGACGCGCACCAGAACGAGTCCACGCAACAAATCTCTGTGAAGAAGCGGAGGGCATACGCTAAACGGAGGCCCTCCTCTAATCGGTGAAGGCAACCAGAGAATATAAGACAGTCATAAAAGCTGTCAAACACCTGTTTCAAGGACTCCTGTTTTCGCTCTTTCCCGATGTCGAGCCGATCATCGGAAGTGAGGTTACGATAAATGATCAGAAGGAGGTTATAGCACGTTTCATAAGTTTCGGCTTCCAAGTGACCAAACAGGCGTTCAAATTTCCACAATCCCAGTTTTTCACTCTCAAAACGAACCAACCCCCTGTCATCCATACTGATGAGTATATCCGCAGTTATGGCATGACAGTTCATCTCTAGGAGATAACCCCACATGGCCAGTGGAAGTCTGCAATTGCCCTTGACCGCATCATGGAGAATCTGGAGCTTATCATCGCGTCGTAACACAGTGTCTGCAATCCGGAGATAGCTTTGAAACTCTCCTTCCTCCAGATGATTTCCTAGCGCATCGGGAATAGATTGGAGGAGACGCCAGTGACCGCTTTCACCTGTCAGGAGGTCCAAGCATAGGCCATAACGCAAGTCCACAACATTGCCTTCACTGATCTCCAAACTACGGTTGAGATTTCCAAGGATATCGGATCCAAATTGAATACTGATTGTTGGATTCACCGCGGCACAGCGTGCGATCATTCGATGAACGCTTCTGTTCCAGGAAATCCCATAGAGCCAACTGAATGCCTCAAAATCGAGGTACGTTGCGGTTTGAACTACTTGTTTTATTTTATCTTCTCTCCACTTGGTAAATTCAGTGAAGTTGCCACGGAGTCTTTGAAATTCGGTGAAGTTGCCACTGTGTATCCAAAATTGATAGCGAATGACTCTAGCTAACCTCGAATAAATAAATACGTAACGAAAAAAGCCGATGACGTAGTCAGCAGAAGTTAAAGTTCGAATTTTTCTCCGGACAACCAAAATCGCACCGATCCCGCGAAGAGCCTTTCGCAGGACAAAAAAGAGAACGCCGACATAAATTGTCATCGAGGTTGTATAAGGACATTCTGGATACCGAATCGGCAATATCACAGAAATAAAGTACAAGGTATACGTGATCCCTGTAATACCGACAATCGTCCACGCGATGGCAGCATTCAATGGAAATAGCATTATGATGATGCCCGTGAGGAACAGACCAACAGCAAGATAGAGAAGGACAGGAAGGAGGTCGAGGATGGTACCGACCTTCCACACTTCGAAGCCTTTGAACCGTAGTTGCCTGACCCTCGCCCTTTCCTTGGCTGTTCCAGGGATAGAAGCCAAGGAATACCGTGCCCATTGTTTCGCGATGACAGCAAACAACGCTGTAGACAACGTGATCGCTAAGCTAGTAAACCACAGACCGTTTACTAACAATGCGTTCATCGATGGTGTGAACGGTGATGTAGGGGTCAACTTTGAGTTTTGGATCGTATTTGATGGGGTGCCATTAGATTGGGCTCGTAGGATTCCGGCTATTTCGAATAACAGGGATGCAGAGACTTGGGAATTATCTTTTTGTAGGCGCTGAAAAGCCTGTGCGATGAATGTCGTTATAACGCTGGAGAACAGACCAGCCTGACAACAAAATAGTGAGCTTAGGTAGAAACCAAAACGAATATATCTAACGAAAACGAGGAGAACATCTGCCGCCCCTTTCCACTCTTCAACTCTCTCGCGATCGAATGGCTCGGCTTCGTCAAGGTAAGTCAACCAAATACGAGCATTCTCCGAAGTCTCTTCTCCATATCGATCGCGAGCATATTTCTGCTCGTATGCATCTCTATTATTCACTGAGATGCGTCATGTTAGATTGTATAGAGTAAGTGGGAGCTGTGATACTCACGACCAGTTTCATGTGTTAATCCGAAAACGCTTCTATGTTTCTTCTTGCGTCGTTGCCTCACAGATTGGGTAACATCAGGAGCACGGCCTTTGGAAAAGTAAGTAAATGATGAAGCTCGAATATAGCATATCGTGAAACGGAAAACTCACTGAGTAGGTTGCGGGGTGGCACGGATTGCTCTCTGCCTTCGTTCAAAGAAGTCGCCCGGGAGCTTGTGGACGAAGAGCGTTCAGTAATCTGCGCAGCTTCTTCACGGTGTTCACTACTAGGCCTTTCCGGGGCTATTCGAGAACCATTTTTCACTGCCAGTGGCACAGAGGCAGGTCGCTCACTGTCCTCGTCCAAAGAAGCAGTAATCCGCGCAGGCGGCGCAGCTTCTTCAAGGTGTTCGCTAGGCCCTTCCAGGGTCATTTTGGAACTTCTTCCATTTTCGTTCTGAGTCTCGATGAGCGCTGTTGTTTCTCTCAAGCTAGATGTTTCGGACATGGTATGTAGCTGATGGTTGATTGAGACGTATGGTTATGTGAAGAGGTCGAAAAAGGTTTTGTGCCAAAACCCGCCTTCAGTTTGTTGCTTAAAACGCTCGCCTCGTTTGTACCTCGTGGTGAAGATCAATATTTATAGATTGGGTGCCAGAAAACATGCTCTATCTCATTGAACTTTAATAAAAAAAGCACCAATTGGTACTCGATTTTCCATTTATATTAAAAGAACATCACCTTTTTCAAGAGTCATGCACGAATCTAGACAAATCTTTGGTGCCCGGAAGAAGCTCACTGCTTGTACTTGTCTTCTCTGTCATTTTCGTTCGAAGCTGTCACTGGGTTCGTGCAGAGCGAGTTGTCCTACATGGTCGATGTGCTTTCGCCCGGCATAAGTTGCGACTCGGCGCCACAGCTACGTACTTGAGGTTCTCATATTTAGAAACTTTCGGCTACACAATCACACATGAGAACCATAATTTAGTTGGACAATTGACACTTAGCCTTAGGAGGGAGGAGTAATAAATAACCCCCGCAGCTCCCAGCCGTAGCCGCTCTTCATGTGGCTACTAGTATTCAGTTTGAAAGGGATCTGACGTAGCACAGACAAACATGACTTGAATCCAGTGATATATTTATTGTTTTTCAGTACGGTCGTATTTCGCTTCACTATGTCGTAATTAACCAAACAAAAATACTGCATAACCTGAAATACTTCAAGTTTCACACAGTCAGTCAATTGTTCATAAATAAAACGACACGTACATTTTCCAATACACCGACATGACAGTGACGTTCACCTCTTCTATCCTTCTTTATGAATCTAGAAAGAAATGTCCCAGAGTACACTTCCGGAGCCTCGTGTTTTAATTTGGCGCTCAAACAACGATTTCCACCGATTGCCAGGCGTTGGCACAAGTTAATTATCAAAGGAAAAAATAATGATTGACCAAAAGCCACTAGAAAGGAAATAGCGTTGAAATTGAGACGACACCAGCTTTCAAGTCAGAAATCAAAATACTCACTGTGTTGAACATCCTAGCGTGGGTCCGATAGCCTGTACTACATCAATTTCTCACCATGACACTCGGCATCTCGTAAAGCCATCCGGAAGATTGCCAAAAAATGATACGAATCAGCCGAAGTATCATCTGGCACACCTTCCAGTTGGCAGGACCGCAAGGATTCTTGATTGAGGATGCTCAGTTCGGTCACACTGTAATGACTGTCGTTGGTGTATGACTGGATTTGATCATCCTCTGGCAATTGACAAAAAGCATGCCTGTTAATAGTTATCATGCATACCATCGTTTTCAGACTTCTCCGTGGTGTCTGCCGTTCTGTAAATAGAGTCCTAAGAGTCAAGACAAACAAATAGGAAATGGTCCATGGCAGACAATATTTACCTATTTGAGATGGTACCTTAGTGTCCTCAATAAATAAAAGTTCTCTCTCTCTCTCATTTTCATGTGATAGACCATCCAGAAATGTTTCACTTTTCCATTGACAAATCGCCTGCAGAAAAAAGTCTTTCTTTTTCGACACGATGTGAATTGTCAGCTCAGACGAGGTTATATAAGAGAAGTTTACCCTGTTCATTGATGCACATATAATCCCACTATAGTTTTCATTATTCGAAATATCAATAAGCATGAAATCTTTCAAGGAGCTCATTGGAAGTTCTGAGTTGATTGTGGAATTGAACGAGCCGATATACTAAGCGCCTTGCTTACCACATCCTCTCCAACTTTGCCAAATCGACACCAGTCATGATACCAAACTCGGCTGCCAACTCGGTCGTTTTTGGGGAATGTAAGCAGCCTTCAAACATGCATAGTTTTAATCAGGCTCACCGTTTCATGCTAGATACGATACACGCCATTAATGCCGAGATAACGCAATAGAACACGCGTCTCATTGGCTGGGCATGCCTAAACAACTATTACTCTCCACGTCTTCCAATCGCACTATTTCTTCTTTCGAGTATTCATTTTTACCTGCAGCTCTAAAAATAAATGCAGTCAAATAGAAGCCTTGGCCCATTAGGTGATTTTGTAACACGGTAAACTTCTCTGAAACTGATGTCGTCGTCACCAGCCATCATAAAACTAATCATGCTGATAAACAATGTATTTATCGGCCATAAAGGCGATTGCACCGCCTAACACGGTTCCTAATACAGATGAAACCGACGAGAGCAATTTTCGAGAGAAATATCTTGCGTCCATTGGCGGGTTGGCTACGTTAGTCATCACAGTGAGCAGTCAGATCAAAGAAACCGCTTTTCAAGTTGTCGATGCACTCAATTCATTCCTTCATTATACTAGCCGATCTTGACACCCACTATTATCGTACCTTGTACTCTAACTTCAGACATTCTCTCCAAAACCACTCGACTGTGTCCCAATACTGAACGACCTGACACTTCATCAGACCATTTTTCTCCGTCATTATAATAAGTTTCGTTAGAGTCATTATTCGGATCTATCCTTCGCCTCATGTGCATCAAGTCATTAGGTCAATTCATCACGCTCCAACTCGCAATCCGGTCAAACCATAAACTAATAGAATCGGGTCCTTACTCCCTCGTGCGGCACGGAAGCTATACAGCTGTTATACTTATCGGAAACGCGCTCTTGTTGCTGAATGTTGGAAGCTCGGGTTACGGTATGTGGATGGACGACGTCACCGTGGTTTCTAAAGATTGTGGAAGGATTTTTATATATGTTTGGAGTGCTCGTTTGGCTTTGGGTTTTGAAGCGCGTTGAACTGGAGGAACGAAACCTTCGTTCTCATTTCGGTCGGGCATGGGACGACTACGCGAAACGCGTTCCATATCAATATATCATCGGCATTTGCTAATCGCACCATACGTTGTACGAATCTCTACAAGAAACAGAATGGGATCCCGAAATTGTAACTACTACTTTTATAATATATACACGCGATTCCGAATAAGACAATCAGAAATAAAACGCTTCATAAGAACCTAAAGATTGAGATATGCACGAAAGGCGCTGTTTAGTTTGGGATTTTGAGAGATTTGAGGGAGCGGAACTGTCGGTGCTGGCGATTTGATCGCGTTGTATGGATGGGTGGTGGTGGTGAACCAAAGGTGTCAGTGCACGAAGAGGATGACTTTCGGTGTTGAAGACCCATTCGTCCAACGAGATGTTGCCAGGATCATCGAACACCAAGTACACTTCGAAAAGTTAGTCTAAGAGAATCGGAACAATGCTTAGTAGAACCCACAAGTATTTCGTTACTTCGGCGAAGAAGAAACTTTCCTGATCATCCGCACGAGTAGAGGCCGTAACGGTAGCCACATCATCAAGACCACTAACACCACCTTCACCACCGGGAACTTCAAGGAACTGCAAATAACTTTCAACGACCCTTTTCGCGTTGTTCAAGTGCTGGACATCGCCCGATGCACGCCACGCGTAAAAGTTGGATTCCATAACTTCAGGACGAAGAATGTAATCGGAATTGCCATCCCATCGTAGATGTAGAAGCCGTGTTCAGCGAAGAAATCGAATTTCTCTTGTGTTATGGGTGTTTCGGTAAAGTTTCCGTCATCTGTTCCGTTAGGTGTGGTTGAGTTGTGACTTCAGAAAGGAAAGCGAATACTTCAGGTCCGATTCTTGTTCTAGAAAGATTGAAACGGTATCGCACAGAACAAGAACCAGTGATCAAAAACGTACGCAGTTCCGAAGTAGGTGTTGACACACGCGTCAGTCAACTTCAGTCCAATATCCACAATAGTATTAAAAGAGGGTCGACAGTCGGATCCAAACGAGTGTATTTGACGAGGTATTTGAGGTATGAGTCCGCCCCAGCTTGCATAGGCGTCAACAAATTCACCGGTTTGCGCGTCTATGTCTTGAGCTGGGATACCTGCATTTAGATAACGTTGACCATTCGAGCGTCAGCTAGAAGACAGGTATCAGAGCCAACAAAGTAAACGCAGTATCTAAATGTGTTCTAGCTTACCGTTCCAGTTGATGCGCCTTGAAAATAAGCGCCAAAACAGTCTGCTTACGCGTCCTCGCGTCCTCCCGAATCTTGCGCGCAAAATTAACCAGCCATGTTACCAAGCTATATTCTCCAATCACACTGCTTTCTCATTCTTTCAATGTCTATCCGTACCTGATTATAAATGAATGCAGTCAAATAAGAGTTTCACCCCGTTAATCAAATTTTCAACCTAGTAAGCCTTTCTGACAACAACTTCCGATTGCTCAAATAGGCGAACACGAACATCATCTGTTCTACGAGAATTGTTTTTTTTTTTTTTTTTTTTTTGGTTGAGCCAGATGGCTAGGGACAACGTATCTAATACATCTCTCTAGCCGGCTTGTGTCTTTGGGGTTTAAACCAAGATAAGATGAGTACATAGGCATGAAAAAAGGAAAACATGTGAAGCATAATTTTATAAGTTCTTAAGAGTGAGCCAACCGGAGAAAATACCTTTACGTATGGAATGTGGGGCTCGGCGGGTTATCCCGGGTCAATACCCACTAAAAACTCCATAATCTCACTTGGTAGAGGGATCTTATCTTCAGCAAGGTTTGGTAAGTGCTTCCATGTCCGGCAGACCTTGTTAAAGTTGTTGTGCTTTTTTGGGAAAAGGTGGGGGTTTGAGGCCAGGAAATCAGTTTGAATATTGTTTTTCATGAGGTCTCTCCATTTGTAGATGATCTCTTGCCTCGATGGTTTCTTATCTGGGCGCCCTTCATTTGCTATGATCCAGTCGCAGCGGAGCTTCCATATCAGATAGGCGCTCTCAGATACAACTATGCGCTGGAGCCTACTTTTTCCGGTCGTTTCTCTGTCTCTTCCAGAGTTTGTCGGGTTTATGACGTTGCTCAGGATGGACTCGAGTGTAGGATGTTCGGAGTGGATACCTGCTTTTCTTAGTAGGTTCTCCGTTAGTTTCCAGATCGTGGATTGTCCATTTGCAGAGCATTGTGTGAGGCAATGGTCAATTGTTTCGATTGTTTGGCATTCCGGGCATATGGCACGGTCGTTCATGTTGGGGATGTTTAGCCAGAAATGACCCATTCTGTGGGCATTGTGCATGATCTTCCATAAAAAAACGCGTGTTTCTTTGGATAGGTCCTTCGACTTTATGCCAGACCATATGGTCCTGTTTGTAGGTGTAATTTGATATTGCTCATTTATTGCTTGCCTTACGCGCTCTAGGTTATTCGCGGTTGTTTCCCTTTCAGTGCGCTTTTTGTTCTTTATAATTATCTTGTAGGCTAATGATTGTGTTGCAGCTTTTAGTAGGATACCGGAAGTCAGCATTCTCGTGTCTTGTTGGGTATTTATCACGTCCGGGGTAGCCTTTTCGCTACCTATGTTTGCTAGGGCGTCAGCACCTTCGTTTCCTTCAACGCCACTATGTCCTTTCACTTTTGTTAGTATTGTTTGGGCTGAGCGTCCTCTTAGGGAGGATATAAGAGGGATGAGTAGGTCTTCATTTTTCGCGTTTGACCAGCTCTGATTTTCGTGGTTTTTCAGGTTTGTTGTTAGCTGGTCGATGACATATTGTGAGTCTGTTATGATTTCGAGTGGACTGTCTGTGGCTGTTTGGTGAACAAGGTGTAGGATTGCGGCAATTTCTCCAGCATTGTTTGTGTGCCATTTGTCTGGTAGTTTAATGGCTGTGTTTCGGGGATCGTTTTGGCCATACCAGATACCAGCTCCGACTGTTGCATTTAGGTGTCCGTTGTTTTGACATGAGCCGTCAGTGTAGGCGCTGATTTTTTCGTCAAGATTTTCAGGGGGTGGTGGGCGGTGTGGAGGGTTCATGGAGGGTTCTTTTGTTGCAAAGATTCGGAATGTGTCCTCAGTACATGACACTTCCGCTGTTGGGTTGAATTTGTAGGATTTTTGGTTGTTTTCTTGGTTTACCGTGATTGGACTTGTGGTTGCCCATGCTTCGAGAGTCTTATCTGTGTTGGGTATTGTGGGATTCCATTTCGGGGGAATTTTGTTAAGCAGCGATTCCGCTGCTCTTTTACAACTGTGTGGGGACCGGCACCCTAGGGCCCTTTGATCTTTGCAGAAACGGCATCTGCATTTATTGTGTTTCTTGTGCGTTTGGGGGGGGATGTCATTTTGTAACTGGAGTAGGTCCCCAGTTGTTTTTATACGGTGGATATTCCTCATACATATGAACTCTTTCCTGTTCCAGGCAATTCTCGTGTTCATGAGGCTGTGGTGATACCAAATGGGCATTGCCTTTTTGGTTTCTTCGTTTATTTCTATGCCATCAACAGTTAAGTTATATTTCTTTGCCACTTTTAGTATTCTTTTTATTGATGGGGGGATGAGAGTGTATCCTTCTTTTTCTTTCGCGTGCCATGTTTGCAAGAAGTGGTTTTCTGTGACGGCGTAGTCTTCACGGTGGATTTTGCTTGCCGCGCTCGCATTTATGAGGTTGTGAGCGACATTTGCCCATCTGGGTTTGGGGTTTTGGGTTAGCATTCTTTTTAGCTTCATTATCTCAATGGCGTCATTTCTGGCATCAAGGTCAATGAGTTTTCCGCCACCTTCTTCGAAGTTTAGGGTAAGGGTATTGTAGTTTATTGGTGCGGTGGTTTTACCATTCCAGATGAATGATTTTATCATGTTGTTTAGCTGCGTTTTAATTTCATCTGGCATTCCTTGGACTTGGGAGAGGTATTGGGTTCTTCCTCCGACCTCCATGTTTATTATGTGCCGTTTTCCTTCCATGGTAGGATTTCCTTTGGACCATATGGCAAGGTGGGTAGCGATGTTTTCTAAAGTTGGTGTCCAAATATTCATTTGTTCAATGGAATTTCCGACGAAGCAGCCTAAGACTCTTGTTGGTGTGCCATCGGGGGCAATGGGAATATTGTCTGGGAGGGGAGGACTGTTGGGGCTTAGTTTCCTGGAGGTAATTAGGTTGAGAATTGTTTTTTCTTTCCCTGTTCTCACCTGGGGAAATAGAGGCGTTGGTCCCACTTTCACCTTCACTCCGACGCTTGTTTAAGATGGAGACCGTCTGCTGCATAGCTGAAGTTGTTTCTGCGAAGACAGCCATGCGTATGGCGCACATCGCAATTAAAAACGAAAACCGGGTCTTGACCGAGTTGAAAATCAGATCGGATGTTATATTTTTTTTCTGGAATAAGCGGCACGTGCTTTGTGCTGTTATTATGTTCTCGACTTACTGACGACGCTGTCTGTCTTCCAAAACCAAGAACGCGTCTTCAATCTGTCGTCAGTTCACCAGCCTTTCGTTCGATGAAACCATGTCAGTCGTTTCATCCACCTCAATTTCCAATCTCACATTCTAACTTAGTTGCTCTATTCCCGGGTCGTTCCCTGGAAAAGCTTCCTGCGCTCTCGGTCTTCATTTCAAGCTGCTTCTTTATCAAAGGTTGTATTCATGTATTTCAACAAGTTTTAGTTCATCGGGCTACGTCTGAGAGAGAGAGATAGAGAGATTTATCGCGGGAAATAAAAGGAAAACAGTTGAAATTCTAATCAGCGCTCTCTTAATTGGTTGAGCTTGTGAATTAGCTACGAGTTTTCCCAACGAGTCATACTATGTGCGAGTGTGGTCAAGAATTTTGTCTGTCCTGTGGCTCAGTGGGTTAGTTTTACTTTTTACTTTGTCGCTTTTTCCAACCAGACGCGGTTGGCAAGATAATTCTATTGGCCCGTAATGTTTACTACTCAAACCACCTTTCTCAAGTTCAGATATTGTATATTTAAAAAAAAACCACTGTTATCTAGAATTATTTTACCATTCTGAGTTTGTACGAGTATACGTGAACGGAATAGCAGTCTCGATCAGCAGATCACTAGGTTGACGGAGTATCTTTAACCGAATGGATTCGAACATTTTTTTCATCCAATTGCCCGTAACGTTAAAATTTCTACGCTATACAAGTGTCTCAGTAAGGGGACTCTCAAGGATGATGAATTCTGTAGTAAAGAAAGTACCTCATCCGGACCAGGCACCTGTGCACGCTCTTCGTTATCGTGGTCGTTGATTGACGGCGCATTCCCGGGCGCAGATTGTTCGGAAGTGGCCTCAGGTTGTATTTGGGACACACCTATGAGTTGTCCGAACTCACGCACAGATGCCACTAATCCAGGACAAAGATTCCGGGCCCAGATATTTTGAAATGCAATGAATAAATTTGGGCAGTCAGATTGGACCAGTTCATTCATAGCGGCATATAGCTCGTCCAACTTGTCCCTCGCAATCATCGAATTCAGAAGCAGGAAATATTCTTTTGTATCGTGATCGTAGTACACGAGGAGTGCCCATAGTTGTAGAAGCACGGAGCGGTCGTAAAGAACGGTGAATAGCCTGGGATTCTTCTTCGGGTCCACGGATTTAAGGAGGTCCATCATGATTAACATTTGAGATACTCTCACTACGTTCCACCTATACAATTCACTACAATCCGCCAGGTTCTGAACACATTTTGAGAAGTTAGAGACAGCATTCGTGTCATTCAAGAGGATTGTGATTAGATGGTGTCGGTTCTGGGACATGAGCAGCAGCATGAAAAGGGGACATGTGTAAAATGAGAGCTTCGGGTCGAGATCTCGCGAGTACCATTGATATATGAGAGAGAGGTCGTGGCCGTCCGTAAAAGGCAAGTGGTTATCCAGCTGGATGTCTGCAAGTTGTGGGGGCAGCATTCCACGCAAAGACAGAAGTGCATTACATCTGGCTTCATCTGTCATAGACACGCACCAGAACGAGTCCACGCAGCAAATCTCTCTGAAGAAGCGGAGGGCATACGCTAAACGGAGGCCATCCTCTAATGGGCAAAGTGAATCAGAGGATGTAAGACGGAAAACATGGTCCCAAAAGCTGTCAAAAACCCGTCGCAAGGACTTCTGTTTTCGCTCTTCCCCGATGTCGAGCCGATCATCGGAAGTGAGGTTACGATAAATGATCAGAAGGAGGTTATAGCACGTTTCATAAGTTTCGGCTTCCAAGTGACCAAACAAGTAATGAAACTTCGACCATCCCAGTTCTTCACTCTCAAAGTGTATCAACCCCGTGTCACCCATACTGACGAGTATATGCTTAGCTATGATAGCATCAGGCGTCACCCCTAAGAGATAACCCCACATGGCCATTGGAAGTCTGCAATTGCCCTTGATCACACCATGGAGAGCTTGGAGCTTATCATCGCGTTGTAACACAGTGTCTGCAATGCGGAGATAGCTTTGAAACTCTCCTTCCTCCAGGTGATTTCCTAGTGCTTCGGGAATAGACTGGAGGAGACGCCAGTGACCGCTTTCACTTGTCAGGAGATCCAAGCATAGGCCATAACGCAAGTCCACAACATTGCCTTCACCGATCTCCAGACTACGGTTGAGATTTCCAAGGATATCAGATCCAAATTGATGGCTGATTATTGGATTCACCGCCGCACAACGTGCAATCATTCGATGGACGCTTCTGCTCCAGGAAATCCCATAGAGCCAACTGACTGCCTCAAAATCAAGATCCGTTGCAGTTTGAACTACTTGTTTTATTTTATCTTCTCTCCACTTGATAAATTCTGTGAAGTTGCCACGGAGTCTCTGAAATCCACGGCGCATGACTCTAGCTAACCTCGAAATATTGAACACGAATCCGTATAGGATTTCGTATCGGATTCCGTATCGAATTCCGTATGGGATAAAGCCGATGGCGTAGTAAGCGGAAGTTCGAATAGTTCGGCGAATTTTAAAATTTATTTTTCTCCAGTCAACCCAATTTAAAATCGCACCAATCCCGCGAAGAGCCTTTCGCAGGACAAAAAAGAGAACGCCGACATAGATCGTCATCGAGGTTGTATATGGACATTCTGGATACCGAATCGGCAATATCACAGAAATAAAGTACAAGGTATACGTGATCCCCGTAATACCGACAATCGTCCACGCGATGGCAGCATTCAATGGAAATAGCATTATGATGATGCCCATAAGGAATAGACCGACAGCAAGGTAGAGAAGGACAGGAAGGAGGTCAAGGATGGTGCCAACCTTCCACACTTCAAAGCCTTTGAACCGTAGTTGCCTGGCCCTCGCCCTTTCCTTGGCTGTTCCAGGGATTGAAGACAAGGAATAACGCGGCCATTGTTTCGCGATGACAGCAAACAACGCTGTAGACAACGTAATCGCTAAGCTAGTAAACCACAGTCCGTTTACTAACAATGCGTTCTTCGATGGTGTGAATGGCGACATAGGCGTCAATGTTGAATTTGGGATCATATTTAATGGGGTGCCATCAGATTGGGCTCGTAGGATGCCAGCTATTGTGAATAACAGGGATGCAGAGACTTGGGTATTATCTTGTTGCAGGCTCTGCAAAGCTTGTACGATGAATGTCGTTATAACGCTGGAGAACAGACCCGCCTGGCAACAAAATAATGAGCTTAGGTAAAAAACAAAACGGATATGACTAACAAAAACGAGGAGAACATCTGCCGCCCCTTTCCACTCTTCAACTCTCTCACGATCAAATGGCTCGGCTTCATCAAGGTAAGTCAACCAGATACGAGCATTCTCCGAAGTCTCTTCTCCGCATCGATCTCGAGTATATTTCTGCTCGTATGCATCTCTATTATTCACTAACATGCATCATGTCAGATTGCATAGAGTAAGCGGGAATTGTGATACTCACGACCAACTTCGTGTGTTAATCCGAAAACGCTTCTATGTTTCTTCTTGCGTCGTTGCCTATTAGGCTGCATAACATCAGGAGCACTGTCTTTGAAAAAGTAAGTGAATAATGAAGCTTGAATATAACATATCTCGAAACAGAAAACTCACTGAGCAGATTGCGGGGTGGCACAGATTGCTCGCTGTCCTCGTCCAAAGAACTCGGCCGGGAGCTTGTGGACGAAAATTTTTCAGCGATCCGCGCAGCTTTTTCACGGTGTTCACTACTAGGCCTTTCCGGAGTTATTCCAGAACTTTCTTCCACTGCCAGTGGTACAGGGGCAGGTGGCTCGCTGTCCTCGTCCAAAGAAGCAGTAATCCGTGCAGGCGGCGCAGCTTCTTCAAGGTGTTTGCTAGGCCCTTCCGGGGCCATTCCAGAACTTGTTCCATTTTCATTCTGAGCCTCGATGAGTATTGTTTTTCCTCTCAAGCTAGATGTTTCAGACATGGTATGTAGCTGATGGTTGATTGGGATATAGGGTTACGTGAACAGGGGGTGTTGAAAAAAGTTTGTGCCAAAACTTGCCTTCAGTTTGTTACTCAAGACGCTCGCTTCGTTTGCATCGCGTGGCAGTGAAGATCACTACTAATAGGATTGGGTGCCAGAAAACGTGCACCATCTAATTGAACTTTAATAAAATAAACACCAATCAGTACTCGATTTTCCATATTTACCAACCTTTTCAAAAGTCAACACAGATTTCTGGTGCCTGGTAGAAGCCCACCGCTTGTAATCGTCCTGTCGGATCTGTCATTTTTGTCAGAGGCTGTTACCGCATTCGTGCGAAGTGAGCTGTTCCCTACATACATGATCGACGCACTGCTTCGCCTGATGTTTGGAGCCCAGCATCATCCACAATTTCTAGCGGCTATGTACTTGAGCGAGAACCATAATTTAGTTTAGCAAGATAGTAATAGTCACTTACATGACGCGTTAAGACGGAAAGGCGATCGCCGATAAGTAACCCCACAGGTTAGTACAGCTCCCAGTCGTATTCGCTCTTCACGTGGCTATTCAGTTTTGAAAGGAATCTGATAACATTTTTAATAGATTGATATTTATAGCAGCGAATTTCACCTCTACCATCCTTCTTTATGAATCAAGAAAAAATTCTCCCCGAAGTACACTTTCAGAGCTTCGTGGTTCCCATTAGGCGGTGGCACAAAAAATAAAATAAAAATGATTGACCGAATTAGGAAGGAAATAGCGTTTATTGAGGCGACACGAGCTTTCAAGTCAGAAATCCAAATAGTACTCACCGTGCAATTGAACATCCAAGCGTGGGTCCAATAACCTGTGTTTACATAAATGTTAAGCATCAATTTCTCACCATTTCCCACATTCGTCGGCATCTAGCTCAAAATCCAGTCTTCCAAATTACCAGCGTCGGATGATTGACGAATATGATTCGAGTCATCCGTAAGTATCATCTGGCACACCTTTGAGTTACTAGCGGGAGTGCAAGAATTTCTTAACTGAGGATGCCCAGTCCGGTCACACCGTAATAACTGACATAGGTGTATTATTGGATTTGAACATCAATTGACAAAAAGCGCCCCTGCTAATAACCCATCATCGTTTTCGGACTTCTGCGGTGTCTGTCATTCTGTAGATAAAACCCTAAGACAAATAAATAGGGAATGGGCCAGACGATATTTACCTATTTAAGATTGCAAGTTCTCTCTCTCATTTTCATGTCATAAACCATCCAGAAATGTTTATGAATTCGAAACGAAGACAAAGTATTGACACTCCCCCATTGATAAATCATCTGTACACAAAAGTCTATTTCGACACGATGCGCAAAATTTCAACTTCAATGCCGAGTTGGTTTTGGAATTCTCCGGCAACAAGAACCGCCCCATTGGAACCGCCTGTAACGTAAGGCATCCAACGAATGCGAACAAGTGAGATAAAACGAACGACGGCAGCCAAAAGAAAGAAGTGTGAGCCTGGCGACATTGAGTCGTCTGTATAGGGGGAAGACATAACATGTTCAATTAGAAAGGAGCGTGGGTTCAGTTGCGATGTTGATATGACTTTGTTCGTAGAATCACCGGTGAACTCAGATTTTCAGTGTACGCTTAGTTATTCGATAGCTCCGAGTCGGTATCGTCACGGAGAGATTACCTACGCTGAAAAAGACAACCAAAGGGTACTACCCGTTGATGACAACGACTATTGGTATAGTAGGCCCGTAAAACAGCTCTTCGTCTCTTCATATTTGAACTGACGCTACGGTGCAGTCTGTTGAAGCTGATGAGCTGGGAGGTTTAGTTGTCTGACAAATTAGAGAAAGGAATCCTACGAACGCGGAGAGAAAGTCGTGCGTTTAAAATTTGATAACTGCAGTGTGTTGATGGGTATTGAACGGTATGTACGTTATTCGAGACGCGGTCGGACTACATAAATTGAAAGTGGGTCTTCAAGATAAACGAAGAGATACATACCATGCAGAAAGTTCATAACGTCCAAGACCACGTACTCAAGTTCTCAGCATTTGGGCTGATCTCGAGAAAAAGACGCGTCGGCCGCCCTTGTATATTCCAGCGTGTCTTTATCGCTGAGGCTTGACAGTGGAATTTCATATCGGGAATGCTTATATTTTCACTGTCAGCGCGGACGAGCCAAGATAAGCGCTAAAGTACAAAGCTTACCGTGACCACACTCCGGTCCTCCGCCAAATCGACACCAGTCATGATACCAAACCACATCCTCCAATCGCACTATTTCTTCTTTCAGCATTCATCTGTATTACATGTCTAAAAATAAATGCGGGTCAAATAGAAACCTTTCTCCATTTGGTAACACGGTGAACCGCTCTGACACCAACGTCGTCGTCGTCAGCTATTCTGAAACTAATCGTGCTAACAACAATGGATTTTCTATCCATAAAGACGATCATATCACCTAATATGGTTTCCAAGGCAGATAAAAACGACGAAAGCACCTTGCAAGAGAAGTACCTTGCTTCAATGGGCGGATTGATTATCTCAGTGAGTCAGACCAAAGAAGCCACGTAGTTGCCTTCAAGTTGTCGATGAACTCAATTCATTCATTATAATAGCCAATCCTAGCACCCTCTTTTATCGTATGCTCAATCCTAATATCAGATATTCGCGAAACCACTCGACTATATCTCAGTACTGACTAACCTGACACTTGATCAGACCACCTTCCTCCATCATTCATAACAAGCTTTGCGCCTCATATGCATCAAGTCATTAGGCCAATTCTTCACGCTCCAACTCGCAACCTATTAAGCCGTAAACTAATAGACTCGGGCCCTTACTCCCTCGTGCGACACGGAAGCTATAGAGCTGTTAACAGTTATACTTATCGGAAACGCACTCCTGTTGCTGAATGTTGGAAGCTCGGTCACGGTATATGGATGGACGATGTCGCTGTGGTCTGTAAAGGTTGTGTAAGGATTGTTTTTTATGTTTGGGGCGTTCGTTTGGCTTTGGGTTTTGAAACGTGTTGAACTAGAGGAACAAAAACATGTTTCTCATTTCGGACGGGCATGGGACGACTATCGAAACGCGTTAGAACACTTTACATACCGATATATCCCCGGTATTTACTAAATGCACAACACCGTATGAAAAGTTCTCTACAAGAAACTGAATGGGATTTCGAAGTTGTAATAACTATTTTCATAATATATACACGCAATTCTACATAATAAGACAACAAGAAATGAAGCACAATTCATTTGAACTTAAACATTAAGATTCACACGAAGGGCATTGCTTAGTTTGGGATTTCGAGAGATTTGAGGGAACGGAACTGTCGGTGCTGGTGATTTGACCGCGTTGTATGGAGGGTTGAGTGGAGGTGAGGAACCAAAAGTGACAACCAACATACAGAAACTGGAGGGCCATCAAAAAGGGGTCCGAAAAATTACTTGGCATCCTTCTGGTACATTTCTTGTGGGTCAATGGGTGGTGCACGAAAAGGATGATTTTCGGTGTTGAAGACCCATTCGTCCAACGAGATATTGTTAGAATCATCGACACCAAGTATCTTTTGAAAAGTTAGTCTGAGAGAACCGGAACAACGCCTAGTAGAACCCACAAGTATATCATGACTTCAGCAAGGAAGAAACTTTCTTGATTATCCACACGAGTAGAGGCCGTAACCGTAGCATTATCAATACCATCAAAACCGCTAACGCCACCTTCACCACCGGGAACTTTGAGGAACTGCAAATAACGCTTTTTGTGTTGTTCAAGTACTGGATATCGCTCGATGCACGCCACGCGTAAAAGTTGGATTCCATGACTTCATGACAAAGAATGTGACCGGAATTCCCATCCATCATAGATGTAGAAGTCGTGTTGGCGAAGAAATCGAGGTTCCCTTGTGTTATGGGTGTTTCGGCGGGGTTTCCGTCATCTGTCCCGTTAGGTGGCTGGATTGTGACTTCAGAAAGGAATGTGAATATTTCAGGTCCGATTCTTGTTCTAGAAAGATTGAAACGGTATCTCAACGCACAGAACAAGAATGAGTGATTAAAAACTTACGCAGTTCCGAAGTAGGTGTCGACACACGCGTCGGTCAACTTCAGTCCAATATCCACAATAGTACTAAAAGAGGGTCGACAGTCGGATCCAAACGAGTGTGTTTGACGAGGTACTCGAGGTATGAATCGGTTCCTCCACCCCAGCTTGCATAGGCGTCAACAAATGCACCGGTTTGCGCGTCTATGTCTTGAGCTGGGATACCTGGATTTAGATAACGTTGACCATTTCAGCGTCAACTAGAAAACAGATATCAGAGCCAACAAAGTAAACGCAGTATCTAAATGTGTTCTAGCTTACCGTTCCAGTTGATGCGCCTTGAAAATAAGCGCCAAAACAGTCTGCTTACGCGTCCTCGCGTCCTCCCGAATCTTGCGCGCAAAATTAGCCAGTCATGATACCAAGCTATATTCTCCGATCACACTGCTTTCTCATTCTTTCATTCTTTCAACGTCTATCCGTACCTGTTTAAAAATGAATGCAGTCAAATAAGAGTTTCGCCCTGTTAATCAAATTTTCAACCTAGTAAGCCTTTCTGACAACAACTTCCGGTTGCCCAAATAGGCGAACACAAACATCATCTGTTCTACTTTTCTTTTCCTGTTCTCACCTGGGAAAATCAGGCTGTTGGTCCCATTTTCGCCTGCACTCTGACGCTTGTTTAAGAGGGAGACCGTCTGCGGCATAGCGGTTGTTTCTGCGTGGACGGCCATGAGTATCACTACCGCGCACGCCGCAATTGAAAACGAAAACCGGGTCTCGAAGGAGTTGAAAAATCAGATCGGATATTTTTTTTTAAAAAATGAGCGGTGCGTACTTTGTGCTATTATTCTGTTCTCGAGTTACTGACGACGGTGTCTGTTTTCAAAAACCAAGAACGCATCTTCAATCTGTCATCGGCCCACCAGCCTTTCGTTCGATGAAAGCATGTCAGTCCTTTCATCCGTCTCAAATTTTCAATCTCACATTCTAACTTAGTTGCTCTATTCCCTGGAAAAGCTTACAGCGCTCCCGGTCTTCATGCCAAAGCGTTTCTTTATCAAAGATTGTAATGATGTATTGGTTGAGCTTGTGAATTGGCTACGAGTTTTCCCAACGAGCCATATGTGTACGAATGTGGTCGAGAATGTGTCTGTGCTGTTGCGTAGTGGGTTAGTTTTACTTTTTTTCTTTGCCGCTTTTTCCGACCAGGAGTAGTTGGCAAGATATTTCTATTGGCCCGTAATTTTTACCACTTAGAGCACCTTTTCAAGTTCAAATATAGTGTATTTAAAAAAAACGTTGTTATCTGGACTTATTTTACTATGCTGTTGAGGTAGGGCCCATTTCACCAAGCGAGATCGAACTAACAGTCGACTGGTCACTGTTTTGACGGTGAATCTTTAACCGAATGGATTCGAACACTTTTCATCCAATTCCCCGTAAAGTTAAAGGTTCTACGCTATACACGTGTCTCAGTAAGGGAACTCTCAAGGATGATGAACTCTGTAGTAAATGAAGTACCTCATCCGGGCCAGGCGCCTGTGCACGCTCTTCGTTATCGTGGTCATTGATTGACGTTGCATTCCCAGGCGCAGATCGATTGGAAGTGGCCTCAGGTTGTATGTGGGACACACGGATGAGTTGTCCAAACTGACGCACAGATGCCGTTAAGATACGACTCGGACGAGCATTGTCCGTGATCCTGTAATACTCTCGTTGAAATGTAATAGGTAAATTTGCGTAGTCAGATTGGGCCAGTTCATTCATAGCGGCATATAGCTCGTCCAACTTGTCCCTCGCAATCTTCGAATTCAGAAGCAGGAAATATTCTTTTGTATCGAGGCCGTAGCGCACGAGGAGTGCCCATAGTTGTAAAAGCACGGAGCGGTTGTAAAGAACGGTGAACAGCCTGGAATTCTTCTTCGGGTCCACGGATTTAAGGAGGTCCATTAACATTTGAAGTATCCTGATTGGCTCCTCCCTATGCCAGGTATCACAATTCGCCAGGTTCTGAACACATTTTGAAAAGTTAGAGACAGCATTTGTGTCATTCAAGAGGATTGTGGATAGATGATATGGGTTCTTGGACGCGAGCAGCAGCACGAAAAAGGGAGGTGTGTAACATGAGAGCTTCGAGTCGAGATCTCGCGAGTACCATTTATATATGAGAGAGAGGTCGTGGCGGTCCGCAAAAGGGAAGTAGTGATCCAATCGATGTTTTGCAAATGACGGGGGATCCATTGCATGCAAAGCCAAAACTGCATTACATCTAGCGTCATCTGTCATAGACTCGCACCAGAAAGAGTCCACGCAGCAAATCTCTGTGAAGAATCGGAAGGGGTACGGTAAACGGAGGCCATCCACTAATCGGCGAGGGAAATGAGAGGATATAAGACGATTCAAAAAGCTCTCAAACACCTGTTTCAAGGACTCCCGTTTTCGCTTTTTTCCAATGTCGAATTGATCATGGGAGGTGAGGTTACGATAAATGACGAGAAGGAGGTTGTAGCACGTTTCATAAGTTTCGGCTTTCAAGTGACCAAACAGGCAATCAAACTTCCACGATCCCAGTTTTTCAAAGCGTACCACCCCCACGCCACCCATACTGATGAGTATATGCGCAGCTATGGTAGCATCGGGTTTCATCTCTAGGAGGTAACCCCACATGGCCAGTGGAAGTCTGCAATTGCCCTTGATCGCATCATGGAGAATTTGGAGCTTATCATTGTGTTGTAACACAGTGTCTGCAATGTCGAGATAGGCTTGAAACTCTTCTCCTTCCAGGTGATTTTCTTGCGCATCGGGAATAGACCGGAGGAGACGCCAGTGATCGCGTTCATTAGTCAGGAGATCCAAGTATAGACCATAACGCAAGTCCACAATATTGGCTTTACTGATTTCCAAACTACGGGTGAGATCTCTAAGGATACCATATCCAAATTGTGTACTGATTATTGGATTCACCGCGGCACAACGTGCAATCATTCGATGAACGCTTCTGTTCCAGGAAATCCCATAGAGCCAACGGAGTGCCTCAAAATCGAGGTGCGTTGCGGTTTCAACTGCTTGTTTTATTTGATCTTCTCTCCACTTGGTGAATCCAGTCAAGTTGCCATAGAATCTCCGAACGACACTGGCTTCAGGATTGATTTTTCTCCGGACAACCTGAAGACCCCGATTGAAAATGTTTCGTAGAACAAAAAAGAGAACGCCGACATAAATTGTCATCGAGGTTGTATATGGACATTCTGGATACCGAATCGGTAATATCACAGAAATAAAGTACAAGGTATAGGTGATCCCCGTAATACCCACAATCGTCCACGCGATGGTAGCGTTCAATGGAAACAGCATTATGATGATGCCCGTGAGGAACAGACCAACAGCAAGATACAGAAGGACGGGAAGGAGGTCAAGGATGGCACCGACCTTCCACACTTCAAAGCCTTTGAACCGTAGTTGCCTGACCACTGTGGAAAAAAACGCCACTGACTGCCACTGATACTCAGTGGTGACCCAGTGGGTTTACCCACTCGATACCAGTGGTTTGTCAGTGGTTCCACCACTGAAATTCAGCGGAACTTCCGCCGTTTCCGTGGTAAAAACCACTGGAACTCAGTGGCGGTCAGTGGTATTTTCCACTGACAATTAAGTGTGATAAGTCTAGCGGCGATTTCTCGGTTCGTACATTTATCTGTCGTTCGTTCTCGATTTTTATTTGTTATTACGATGTTAGGTAATTTATTTTTTATTTGTAATAAAATATTACATATATATACAAAAAAAATGGTAATGCTAACGACTCTACTAAAGCGTCCAGATACAACTTGCCTCCCAATTGCACCCAGATCCCGATCTCCCGTCGCTCTTACAGCCTCATATCCCCAAGTCCCACGAAGCGTGTGGCGCGAGTAGTAAAGCCTGCATGTCTGGACATCAGTACCTACAAGTGCATGACTGATAAGAGTAACTTACTGGTGTGACTTAAAGTCCCTGTGGACAACAAACAACATCGGCGTAAGTTGGACTTCGGGAAGACAAGGCGAAAGGACGTGCTTGATAGTGGTGTGGGTGATGGTGTGGACGGTGGTGTGAATGGCGGTGTGAATGGTGACGTGAATGGTGGGATGAGGGAGCGAGATGGGGACGTGGATGGTGGTGGGATGAGAGAGCGAGATGGGGGGAGAAAAAAGAGAAGTGCTTTAAAAACGATAACACGCGCATACAATCATTTTTCAACTCCGATTCAAACACAGATAGTCACGTGCCACGCGTCACGTCACGTGCTTATACTTAAGCCTTAAGGAACTGGACCCAAAATATATATATATTTTTTCACTAAAAAAAATAATTAATTAATTACACGCTAGTAGGTTAAGCAGGCTTTGGTATTCCAGTGGTATAGAACCACTGCATATTGTCAGCCACTGACCCACCACTGGCCCACCACTGACATTCAGTGGGACCATCACCACTGAATAACCACTGCATCTCGAGGTCAGTGGTAATGAACCACTGACTTCCCACTGACCACTGACTGGCCACTGAGTTACCACTGATTATCAGTGGGTATAACCACTAATCGACCACTGAATAATGTCACTCAGTGGTCATACCCACTGAATACCACTTACTTCAGTGGCGGTTTTTTCCACAGTGGACCCTCGCCCTTTCCTTGGCTGTTCCAGGGATAGAAGACAAGGAATAGCGTGCCCATTGTTTCGCGATGACAGCAAATAACGCTGTAGATAACGTGATCGCTAAGCTAGTGAACCACAGACCGTTTACTAACAATGCGTTAGTCGATGGTGTGAACGGCGATGTGGGCGTCAATGTTGAGTTTGGGATCATATTTATTGGGGTGCCATTAGATTGGGCTCGTAGGATGCCAGCTATTGTGAATAACAGGGATGCAGAGACTTGGGAGTTATCTTGTTGTAGGCTCTGCAAAGCCTGTACAATGAATGTCGTTATAACACTGGAGAACAGACCGGCCTGGCAACAAAATAATGAGCTTAAGTAAGAAAACAAAATGAATATGTTTTACAAAAACTAGGAGAACATCTGCCGCCCCTTTCCACTCTTCAACTCTCTCACGATCAAATGGCTCGGCTTCGTCAAGGTAAGTCAACCAAATACGAGCATTCTCCGAAGCCTCTTCTCCATATCGATCTCGAACATATTTCTGCTCGTATGCATCTCTATTATTCACTAACATGTGTCATGTTAGATTGCATAGGGTAAGCGGAAGTTGTGATTCTCACGACCAATTTCGTGTGTTAGTCCAAAAACGCTCCTATGTTTCTTCTTGCGTCGTTGTCTATTAGGCTGGGTAACATCAGCCTGAGGAGCACGGCCTTTGAAAAATTAAATGATGAAACTTGAATATAGCATATCGTGAAACAGAAAACACACTGAGCAGATCGCGGAGTGGCTTAGATTGCTCGCTGCAGCCGTCCTCGTCCAAAAAAATCGCCCGGGTGCTTGTTGGCGAAGAGCTTTCAGTAATCGACGCACTACTAGGTCTTCCCGGGGCCACTCCAGAACTTCTTCCATTTTCGTTCTGAGCCTCAATGAGCGCTGTTGTTCCTCTCAAGCTAAACATGATATGTAGCTGATGGTTGATTGAGATATAGGGTTATGTGAACAGGGGATGTTGAAAAAAGTTTGTGCCAAAACTTGCCTTCAGTTTGTTACTCAAGACGCTCGCTTCCTTTGCATCTCGTGGCAGTGAAGATCAATACTAATAGGATTGGGTGCCAGAAAACGTGCACCATCTAATTGAACTTTAATAAAATAAACACCAATCAGTACTCGATTTTCTATATTTACTAACTTTTTCAAAAGTCAACACAGATTTCTGGTGCCTGGTAGAAGCCCACCACTTGTAATCGTCCTGTCGGATCTGTCATTTTTGTCAGAGGCTGTTACCGCATTCGTGCGAGTGAGCTGTTCCCTACATACATGATCGACGCACTGCTTCGCCTGATGTTTGGAGCCCAGCACCATCTACAATTTCTAGCGGCTATGTACTTGAGCGAGAACCATAATTTAGTTTAGCAAGATAGTAATAGTCACTTACATGACGCGTCAAGACGGAAAGGCGATAAGTAACCACACAGGTTAGTACAGCTCCCAGTCGTATTCGCTCTTCACGTGGCTATTCAGTTTCCAAAGGAATCTGATATCGCATAGACGAATATGGCTCGAATCTAGTGATCCAGTGATATATTAATTGCTTTGCAGTACAGTCCTATTTCGTCTTACTATGTTGTAATCAACAAAAGAATACCGTGTAACCTGAATTTCACACAATCAGCCAATTTTTCATAAATAAAACGGACGCGCACTTTCCAATACATTTGACATGCATGACAGCGACGTTCACCTTCTTGATGAATCTAGAAAGAAATGTCCCAGAGAACACTTCCGGAGAATTTCGTGTTTTAGTTTGGCGCTCAAACAACGCAGAGTCAGAAAATGGCCGGTTATGACTATACATAGGTCACATTTCGCTGGTCCGATATATACGCGGTTGATGGTCTTGCTGTTCGAGTCGTCTATCATTTATTGTCAAAAGATCTAGTCATATGGTTTTCTCAAAGCCGTTATTTACTCATCATTGTCTCGACTCTTGTGGCGCATTGGCAAGCGGTGTTTATTGGTTGGCCATTAAAAGTGAGATGGTCATTGATGCCAGACGGAGAATAGATGTTTGAAACGAAACCTTGCGGTAGCCTTACTAGTATTCAACCAGTAATACTGGATTGACATGCCTAACGAAGGATGACAAGGCCCACAGGGAAGCTATTCATTGCTGTTAGTCCTAATCAGCGGGACGTTTCTCGGAGTAGCTTGGCTCCTGATTCAGACGAAGAAAACAAAGGTAACTTCAAGATCTCTGACAATTCCCTGTGCAATTAACATTCCAGCAGACGACATTTTAACTACCATTTGGAAAATCAGTTCCAATTATCACATCTTCCCATTCTGTCAACGTCTGAGCAGTTTTCTCCAAAATACTCTGAAGCCCCAAAGAATCGCTACCAAGCTGAAGGACCAGTGGGATTTGTCGTCCGTGAGCGACACCTTCTTGACGCACAACGTCCAAGATTACTTGTGCAACTCTCGTAGGGTCACCAAGTTGCTTCCCTTTATACGCTTTTTGCAATCGTTATTTCAAAAACCCCTTGAACAGATTCGAGCGCACACGTACCATTAAGACCAGCCATTTTTGCTTTTGTCATTTCGTTATAATCTGCGATCCTCGGGTTATATGGCATAAGATGACCTTCTTCAAGCAAGGACGTCCTGACAAATCCCGACTCAAAACAAATGCTTCTAAGACCCAAAGGTTCAATCTCATAGTGCAACGTTTCTGACAGAGCTAGAACAACAATTTTTACGACTTGTCAAATAACCAAAGCTGGTACTAACTTCGTATAGCAGATTTAGCACTGGTATAGAGCCCAAAATTTGAGGAACCCCTCCACGCGCCGAAAGAGCCCATGAACACGACCGTTCCCGATTTTTGAGCTCCCATGTAAGGTAGAACAGCACGGATAGTATTTAGTGCTCCAAAGACAAGCGTGCTGGATTAAGATATGATCAGCGCATCCGTAAGACTAGAGTAGAAATCGTATACTTGTATAGTCGGTACGTTTCCTCGGGGCTACAATTTGAACGATCATATACCACCACATACGAAACATAATAACTGTCTTACGTATTTTCTTCCAACACGCCGATCTCACCATAGGCTGCGTTATTAACCAAAACATCAATACGGCCGTGAATTTTAACAGCTTCTTTCGTAATGGCATGCAGGTTGTCTAGCGAATCCGTAACATCCAATTGCAGAATACCGGCACCCGCTTTTTTCAAATCATTGATTTTAGCAATATTGCGGACTGTTGCTATAACCTTCTCTCCACGCTTTAAAGCGGCCAAGGTGAGTTCACGACCTATACCGGTACTAGACATTTGTTAAATGAGCGAGATCTTGGTATTGAATAAGTCTTGAAAACGTACGATGTGCCAGTTATGAACCAGACCAGCTGTTTTGCCGGTGTAGACATGTCTGCGAGAGTTGCGTAACAGTGTAAGTTAGAGATAAAGATGAGATTATTTATGGAAATATCATAGATAATATCTTACTTCATCTCGGGCACATAACCCCGACAAATCCCATCGCAAGACGACCGAAGATTCCACCAGATGACGTAATGTACCCCATGAGTAGTACCAAATGAAGCATTCTTTCAATATATCACAAGCCCGGTGACGGGCGCTAAGTGCCCGAGGTCATCTGGTGACGATGACGTAAGCGGTCCACGGACCCAATTCTCGCACGCCGATTGGTGGACGCGGCTGATTCGGACCCCGCGGGGCCTGCCGAACAAATGCTGGTTACCTGCGATCGAGCGGACCAAAAGTCACGACCGACGCGAGTTTTCGTACGACACGCGCCTGGATGGAGAAGGATGGATCCTTATTCTCTCTTTTTTTGGTTTTTCGCAACGGGGCTAGCCTACAAACATAGTGTAACATAGAATCTCGCCTCTCCCTGCAAATACAATATCATTCGAGCCTGTTTATTGGTGTGAAAGCCCACCCGGATTTCTTCCTCGCTGTCTATCTAGGTGAAAGGGGGTGGCAAAGTCATTTTCCCGTTCGTTTTCTTCTCTCTTACTCTCACTCTAACATTCCAAGATGGGAATAAAAGGTCTATGGGAGGTAAGTAAAAGTTTTCTGCTTCTGCCTAGGCTTAGCCTTGGATGATTTGAATCATTCAACTTTTATTTAGAATCTCCCGGAAACAGAAAAGGAGCAACCCCTGATGGAACTTTCAGTCAGACGAGGATTCGAGGTCAATCCAGAAGGCCTGCGCGCATATCGGATTGGAATTGATGTTTCTCTATGGTTCTTTCATGCCCGAAAAGTCGCCGGCCAGACTAGGAATGGTGAACTGCAAGTATTTTTTCACCGGTGTTGCAGGTAATTATTACTCGCATGGGTTTTGCGGATTCCCGATTTAACTAACGATTTCGAGATTACTTGGGGCTCCAGTTCTTCCATTATTCGTCTTCGACGGCCCTAACCGGCCAAATACAAAACGCAACAAAGAGTTGAAAATAGCCGAAAACTCACAACTCAATAATATTCGAGAGCTGATAATTGCTTTTGGCTTCGAATGTGTCACCGTCAGTGTTTACTTTCTTGTTCTAGCGTTCTCTCTCTCAAGAAATGCGAAGGCACCTGGTGAGGCCGAGGCAGCGTTGGCTCAGCTAAATGCAGAAGGAATTATTGACGCGGTACTTTCGGACGATGTTGACTGCTTCATTTTTGGGGCTAGAACAGTTTTACGAAGTGTGAAAGGCAATTCCAGAACATACATGGAATACATCAATGTCTACGACATCCAAACACTCGAAAGTTCTCATTTTTCCCGCGATGAACTCGTATTCATAGCTCTTCTGCGCGGTGGCGATTATGATCCTGCAAGTCTAGCTTTTTTTTTGTTCTCCAGAATTTACAAATTGTATTGTAGGGTCTCACGGGTTGTGGTAGCATCACTGCAACCAATCTTCGATATCACGGATTCGGAAAAGACCTGGTTCAACATTGGAACGATCGGCTTGATTCTCCATCGGCATGGACGGATTTTCTCGATTCATGGAGGAAAGAAGTTAAGGGAAAGCTCCAGCCGACTGTTGCAAATAACATTTCAGACGAGTTTCCCAGCAGTGAAATTTTAGCGGCGTACTTAAACCCAGCTATTTTCAGTGCTGAGGACCTTGAGCACATCTCAGGAAGTCTATGGAAATCCCAACTGAATATAGCAAAACTCGGTCGCGCTTGTTTCAATAAATTTCAGTGGAGTACCAAACCCAAAATATTTGAAAGGTTTAGAAGTCTGGTTTGGCCAGGCGCCGTTATGCGACTTTTGCTAGAAACAGTACGAAAAATCGACAATGGGGTACTTGAATGTCTGCCACATTCTCGTAGTAATTATCACTAACACGACAGTAGAACACAATAGAAGCTCCATTCACGCTCGTGTCGGCCAAACGAAAGCCTAAAGCACATGCTAATTGTGCCTCCATTCGACTCTCCGTGGCTGTTTTCGAGAACGCCCTCGAAGATGGTGTTTCTGAAGAAGTTCAAGTATTCAATGACACTGTTAGTTTACCATCGAGGATTACCGCTGGCTCTTCTACGGCAAATATGACCGTACACGACAACCAGCGTGAACATTTTTGGATTCATCGTTCAATTATTGAATCACTCTGCGACGGACATCCAGCAAACGAGGGTTCCCCCCGAGAGAAGACTGTACGTCTTTGCTTCACATTTCATTCTCAAAATCAATTCCTTGTAAAGGTACCTGGTTCTGCATATTCAAATGGATCTGAAGACGCTGAAGACATGGGCTATGTCTCCAGTGACATGGGGGGATCTCAGGTATGTCTGTTATCATATCGTTTCACCAATACCTTGAAACTCTCAAAATCACGCAGAGTGTAATATACATTTCCAGCGGATCCGATTAAAATAACATGGAAGTTACGGGTGATTGTGGTAGTTGGAGGGAGGAATTAGAGAAATGGGAGGCAAGAAAAAAATAAGATCCAAGAAGAGTGCAATTCCTTAAGACGCACCCCCAGCGACGGAAGAAAGTCCTACGCTTTCGACAACAAGCCCAATAGTAGTAATTAAAATTTATTCATATGAGAGCTATGAGAAGAAATGCAGAGCGATAACAAACAGATAAAAAAAGGGCACGGAGCTATGGTAGAATTAAAAACATGCAAAATCAAAGGAGTGACCAAGCAAAAGTATTCCTGAGCGAGATGCAAAATGCGCCAGCTAGACACCAAGGTAATGTAAGACTGATACTAAACCATAAACAGAAAACCCACATCATTCTATCACTTCATCCAGTAATTCAGCGACTGTAACAGCGAGTGAAACCTCGCATGACGCTAGGTAAATCTGTAGTGAGAAGCGAGCGGCCAACGACCTCCGTTATTGAGGTGTTGAAGCACTGAAATCACCAGTTTGAGCACACAGATTTAAGTAGGGCGCATGAAATACCGACATTGTATCAATTGCGTCGGTTGTAGCATTCCCAGCTTGTGCACTTGTCACCGTCGCATCGGAATGGTGTAGTTGCAGCAAAGTGTGATCCGACCATCTATTCGTCTGAGAAGCTTCTGATTGAGAGGATACTCAGCCGCTAGTGGATGGCGGCGACGTCGACATGACTGGGTACGCTCTTTCTCATTGCATTGCTACATCGGCTCCGTCGGATCGGTTTTGAGTGGTGTATTGAAAACTTCACTTGCAGTGGTGGCACCTAACTCTCAGGTATGGGATGGCAATATGTCCAATACTGGACCCCCTAGGCCACCACGCCGCATTTGATCGAGAAGGGTGAGATTGGCAGTTGCAGTGGGATCAAGGACGTTTCGTGTTTCATCTCGCTCACTTTCTCTTTCTCGTTCTCGTTGACCCGTACCGACAGACAGAACAGGTATACCAATAACTGAAGTATTGATTCCATCCGGCTCCTCTTCCTTGACACAGCACCAAAACCTAGTGGATGGACGGCAATCGCCATATGCGAATAGACGCATCCAGTGAAGCAGAGTATAACAGTTGCCTGCCGGAGGAGATCGCAAGCCGTGTGATCAGGGCTGAATGACCACGCAATGTTATTTGCAGTTCATACTCTGTCTTGGCTGCACTGAATGGGTAATTGCGGGTTATTAGAAAACTAATACGACAAAAGGAAAGGGAGTATTGACTTACGTTGACGAGTTTAAAGTTTGAGGATCCAATCATCAAATCTTAATTGTACAATCATCACCTCTTGTAGCGAGACAGGTCTCTTGAGAGTGAAAGGCGATGGCACGAACGGTATCTAAATGACTGCGAAACACATAATTTTTGGTAATGAAATCTGCTTATAAAAAGGTATAAAGGTTGTGCACGAACTTTCGCAAATTCTTTCTGCTCTCCAGAGTTTGCTTCCTTCGCTTTCATCTGCTAAGCTGACCTCTTCAGCTTCGATATCGTCTTCTTCCTCCCGAGTGTCATCGTTATCGTCCTCAGAATTCCTCCTATCCCAAGATGCCTCCCCTGATACATTCTTGAAATGCAGACATTCAGGATTTGCATCTTCCGGTGTGTTCAAACTAGCTTCTCCTACACGACGTAACTGATCGCGCCGTGTACCATCTGGGTGAAAAATAGCGGTCAGAGGCTCGGTAGTGCTTGATCGAGTTGCGTCAGTGTTGATATCGCCAGTAATAACTTTTTCGTTGAGCTGTGTTTGTGTAGGAAATGGAGTTGTTGAAGTTTGAGAGACAGGTGAGGTGGTATGAGATGAGAGGGGTAGATGAGAAGGAACAGTGGAACCTCCACGATCATTTTGTTGCTGGGCCAAACCTGGTGCGTTAGAAAGCATAGGAAATGCAATGTCATTGACATGCTGTATTTGTTCAAGGGGTTTCGCAATAAATAAGTCATTTCTTGTACGCACCTAAAAAACGGTTGAAAGAGAACAGTATATCGGACATAAGAGAAAATCATCTAAGTATGGTTTGATTTACTGACTGCTTCAGATACTCTTTGCTTCTGTCGACTACCGGGATCGCAACCTGGAGGGACTTTCCCGATGTTGGCCAAGGATATTTGATGAGACATGGGCACGGTGACATTCTAACTTTGAGGATGACTGTTAGGTTGATGGGACCCGTTTGGGAGACCAGCCAAGGACATTGTGAGACGGTGATCAGGTAATGGCATGTCTGAATGCACAGAGAGCCGGGTACTATTTCAGATGACAGAAAACGATGAGAATAAAGTAAAGTGACCTTCTTGCACTGGCAGGCCCTTTGTCTTTTCTCTCTCCCGGTGAAGGTTCTGAAGAAGCTCGCATTAGACAGGGACGCTACCGACTCAGATCCTTTAGTATGTGGCAAAGCGGCACTAGCATTGGGTTGCATTGTCTGATCAAACAGTTGAAAGGAGGATCTAAGCTGAATAACAAATACGCACTTTTGGAACCGGGTTGAAAACCTCTCGCGGTTTATAGAACACTTGCTTAAATAGACCAATAGCTGCAATGATAATAAGACATCTTCCTTATAAGGTCTTGCGTCATGTTGGGTCATAGATGATGACATATGCGATGAGGGAATGCCTGGAATCATGTTCATGTGTGTTCGCGGGTGCGGTGGAGGAATATGTTGCTGTTGCTGTTGCTGTTGCTGTTGTCACTGCTGCTGCTGCTGTACTTCTATTTCAACATCGGCGTCACTTTTTGCTTCAGTATCTGTGCGGCTATTCGAGGTAGATCGTCCAGCATGGGTTTGTTCATCGGCAGAGGAGGTGGCATCATTGTTAGCCACGGACAAGGATCTATTGTTACGGAGAGAAGACTTGAATCATTGCTATGAGAGCGCAAGTCGCCTGCTAAATTCGGCTCACTAGGTATTCTGATATCAGGATGTTTGGCTGAAGTCATTTCGTTCGCCGCGGAAAAATCGAAAAGGGACGAGCAGGATTCAGAACTTCATCATCTAGCTAGGTGCTTTCACAGGGTAACGACGGTGAGATAGGCATCACACGTCTACCCTCTTCCTGAGCTACTAGAGCCATCCGCTTAGCATGCCTAACCTCTCGACTCTCCCTTGGGAGACCGCTTGGATTTGAGCTCTCGGGCCTGACGAGGCTCTAAACGACTAACATCGATACCAAGATTGTGAGGCAAGGCAGAATCTATACACTGCGGCACAGTCAAATGGTTACCCAGGATCATGGATAGGAGGACCAGTGGGTGTATTCAAGTTGGGGTGCAATGTATTGGATGAAGAGGGCGTGAGGAGTCCGTAAAACTGAGTCCGCGGTTCATGAGGTACCAGCATCCGGCAAAGCAGACAGTGATGTTCGCACGTGTGAATATTTGAAAATTTAATGATCTACAAAGATTTAGTCTGCTAAAAATCAATTCAATTGTAACAAAAAAACTGACACCGTTCCAAGATCTGAACTGCCACAAAGTAGAAAGCAGGGGCACGAATAGCACAGACACAGGCACACATGCGGAAGCCTGATTTCAAAGTTCAAGTCCGCGCAGAAATAATCGACGAGATAGAAGATGTTCAATATTCAGGAAGTGATCGTTTGTTCACGACGAAATGGTGGCATGAGCAGCACAACGTGCTGGCCACTGTCACACACTAACATGTCATGTTAAGCATCCGGACTCGACTTACTGTACTATCTTGTCTGAAGTCGGGTCTTATATAAACCATTCTGCTGATCCTATGAGAGCTCATCCAGCAACCGGAATGTTACCTGAAATGACCAGAAATGTCATTTAAACTAGGAAAAATGTGTCCGTGTTTATTTTCGCGCAATGGAACCGAAGGTACGATACCAGTCAAATTGTGCATTGGTCCACCGTGAACTTACGCCGAATCATCTGCACGTTGTTTTTTAAATCTGTCGACGATTTAAAGTGGCATGATATTGACTATATATTTTGAGGTAGGTGGGCACGATAAGCGATACTAACCGACTTGCCCGGGTTTGGTGCACGTTGAAAGGGATTATAAGGTGTGCCCTTCCACGATCTGAATCTTTTACAAACTTTGCAAAGTTCTGACAGATTTTAGGATCTCACTAGCATTTTCTTCCAACCAAACTGGGACACAGAAAGCTGGTACGTTCTACAATATCCTGCATGAACTTCAGGTGCTAATTCAGCGCGCGCTGCTTGATGATCTCCAGCCTTAAAATCTTACATCGGTTTCAAGAGATAGGAGACCAGTTTTCTGACGCAATGCGTTCGATTTAATAAGGACCCGATCAGATCAGAATTGAAGAGTCTCGGACTGTACTGTCCACCAGATGACCATTCCTCTATTCACGGATTTGTGACGTAGTCGGAGAAACTTTGCTTGCCGAATTCTTTTTAGACTGAAGCATTCCTTTCCCCAAGTCTTTTGTCATGGCGGCTTGGCTCTCTCGATACACGACGTTCAAGTTGGGAAATCTGGAGCATTAAACCTTGAACTCTAGGTAACAGTCGTACTCAGATTCTGTGCAAACAAACCAACGCCTGTTTCTTATCAGACAATTTCGTGGTCCCGGAGTGATACTCGTTAGCTTGTTCAGCTTGGGCTGCGGTCTCTTCTGAGTCCCTATCATTCAGAAGGAATGATTCATCTGGCTGTAAGTATTGAATTCTTCATCTCAGCAAAATTGCTCTGAAGCTTTTTTTCAAGATGTGCTACAGCTAATCTCATTGTGTACACACCTGGTCGTCCTCGCATCAGAATCGGTCTCTGTTCTGAGCTCTAGATAATGGAGAGAAACTCAAATGAATTGGAAACAAAGGCTGGGTTGTATGTTAATTATGAGGAGTTTGTCTCCGTATGCTAAATAATAACTCCTTTAGAGTCTCAACGGATGGCCGTCACAGCTTCCTGACATCGAACAGCTCAATCAAAGCCAGGAACACAACCGCTCAGAAGCCGCAAAAGTTCACGGTCATACATGTAGAACACAACAAGAAGGAATGTCATACTAGAGGTATAGTTTTTTTTACATACGAATTCACATCTTAAAGTGATCAGATTCTGCATACATTGTCCACATGTTTAATTTGGTGCCAACCCCGCGCGAGAGGTCTAGATCCTCATCTCGTCTTTGAAGAAAATCGGCTGTCGGATATTGGTGCGGCATAAACATATCCTTGTTATCAGAATGCACGCGAGGTTTCATGGTTCTCATCGATACCTGTGTCAGAATTTTTGGTCATGGATGCATTGTGACGTTTCGTTTTTTTGAAACATGTTAAAGAGGCGAGACATTGCTAATCGTTTGTGCTTATAGCAAGCAGGGACATATTGGCGTCTCCGAGTTTCGAGATTGTACACAAGATCAACTGAAATTGACTTACTCCTTCTTTTATCGTATCATCAGTCAAATGTCTCTCGATTGCGGGATAGAATACCGCTACTCTCCTTTATTAAGACCAAGAACAATGTACGAGGAGGAGATCCCAATGCAGCATACACTGATTGCGACTCGAACTCAGACCGCTGCCAGTGCACCTCTATCACCACTACGGGTCTCTTCACCAAAGTTCACGGTGTCCCAACAGGCTTCAGTGGAATCCCCCCGGCATTCTTAAACAGCTGTTGCGAGTGTGGTGAGCGTGTTGATTGTCTCGGGAAGGGTAATTTTTTAACGGCTCTTAAACTAGTTAAATGCGCAGTTCAATATGCTGGCATTCTTGTCGTCTTATCTGACACGCATTCACACCACCCTCGTTTCTCATGTCAAAAGCAAAATGGTAGGAGTGATGAGAGTGCTCTGCTGCTGAAGGGGGCCACGCTTAACGACATACTCGCGAATGTTGTTATGGCTCAGATACACTTTTGTAACAGTCAGACCTGCGTCAGTCTCTCTCTCTCGAATACACATTGATTGAACAACCTTTCTGTAGGTGAACTACCTGCTGCGATTAATACCTTTGGTTTTGTACACCTTTGAGACTTCAAAAAGCAATCATTATGCTTGTGAAAGCACATCCTCACGAAGGTACATTGAATGGTACGGACAATGTGATCTCCTTGAACGAGTTGTCAAAGAGGTCAGTCAGATAACAACGGATGGAGTTGACAACCAACAATGTAGCATGATTAGGAGACAGCATTGCAAGGAAGACAAAAAACTTCTCATTATTATTATTTTGTACTCAAGTTCTAATCAAAACAAGTAATTCTCCGACTCTGTAATTATGTCCTTGAGTTTAATTGCATTCAACTCTCGCATAAAAGTTCCCAGAACTTTACTGCCGTACGATTCAGTGAGAAATCGCAAGGCTTTCTGAATGGTCCAATTTGAACGCTTCCCCAGCTGCTCAATCAAATCAATGGTTTTCTTGCGCCGAGTGAATTCATTCTTTTTACTTCCTTCATTGCGATGCCAAGCTGGATTAGCTGCCCATCGCTCTTTTATTTCCCGGAATGGAAGGTATCCGTTCAGACCCTCTGTGTATTCCTTCCAGAGTTCCTCAAATGTTGCGACCTTCTGGAAGTTATAGTGCGGGACAAGGTGATTTTGTTCCCAATCCCACGCATGTTGAAGCAGTTGATTGACATTGTATTGTTTTGTTAACTCGTGCCAATTGGACTCCCATATGCTTGAAGGATGATGCTGGGAACCTGGCTCAAGCTGCGGTAATGGCATTGGCGGCAAGCTGGACTGGGGTGGCTAATTTGGTTTATTATTACAACCAGATAAGATCCATAGTGAAGAAAAGTAGACCGTACCTGTAGTGCCGATGCTATGCTTGGATATTCTATCAATGGGCCCATCACGTTGTCAGGTCGAGGAATTATGGTAGGCAGCTGATAGCCGTTCGCAAGTGGTATTTCGGAATCGGGAATGTGTGGTAAAGAGGGTAAGCTGCCTTCGATGGCAGGTGCCGTGAACATTGACCGAATAGGTTCTAAATGTTGTTAAGTCCCTGATTAAGCATTCAGGATTGCCACCACTTACGTTCGGATTCGACTGTTATACTTGCTCCAGCATTTGGCATATTCGAGTTTGGTTGAAGTGGCGGCTTGCAGGAAGCTTTTGGATTGAGCTTGCGCCGCTTTTTGGGAGGCTCCACGGTCAGCTTCAAATATTCCACGACCCCTTGTATATGCTCCAATTGCTCGGACAGCGCATTGAGTTTGATTTCTTGTCGATTCTCCGCTTCGACTTGGCTTTTAACCAAACGTTGTTCAGTCGCGGTTTGTTTCGCAACCATAAGCTGAATGGACCCTTCAAAAGTTTGTGCGACATTTGCTGGCAAGTTCTGCAGCGCAAGTCGAGCATTGGTCTCAGCTTCCTCCAGCAATGCTGATGTGTCGGCCGCGAACTGTCTGAAAACTGGACTGTTAAATGGCGCACAAGAGTAGATGAAACTTTCAGGAATCTGGGCATATAGAGTAGCCAGATCCTGGACTAAAATTTTCCGCATATTTGATAATAATTCAAAAAATTTTTCGAGAGCCAAGTCGACTGCCGAATGGTTTGCTTCTGTTCGCAGCTTCAAAGCAGCTAATTCCTTGGGAATCCATGGAAATATTTTTTCAGTGACTTCAACAGGTGGCTCTGTTCAGTTTGATGGGAAAGTGATTTTGGTTTAGCGAAGACATGAACATACCGAGCATATCCCGAGCACAAAAATGTGCCTCTGGTTTCTGTGCATTATACATTGCCGCTCCCAGAAGTGCTTCTAGCAGCAATTCACGATCATATACAGAGTTGTAAGAGTCACCACAACTCCAGCCCATTGCTCTCGCTGCTTCTTTGCTTGTCCCATTCGCCCGCATGACAAATGCGGCTGTATACCTTTGAGCATGCGTAACCTTGGAAAGAGCGGTACCGGCACTCTTGTGGAGTTTGTGTATGCGACTTGCATGATCTAGAATTTATATTTTAGTATATTGAATAATTAACTGGAAAAAATAAGAAAACAAATACTTTGATATGACATTGATGAAGTCATTCCCGCATCACCAGGAAAAACACGGTACAGCCACCATTCACGCCGACCATAGACGCCATATCCTGCCTCCTGTGCTTCCTCAGAGAAGTCGGCAGTCCAGTCGCAGTCTTCACTTTGCTTCAAAAGGTCAAATTGGATAAAAAAATAGAGTGCCAATGCTCCAATAGAGCATAACTCCACGAATCGGTGTCGTATTGCCCCTTGCTCATCAAGTTTACCGGACTGGTTGTTTTTCGCATTGTTGCACAGTATTCTCATACACTAATTACATCAAAAAATTAGGACTATATTTCAAGACAGTGAGTCAAAACATACTGTAATCAATTTCTCCAGTCCAAGTCCATGATTATTAACGGAACGTGAGAAAAGGTCGGAAATAAGAAGGTTGCGTATATTGTCGCCTCGAAATGCTGTACACAAAGGGAGTAGATAAAGCGCACGATCACGAACAGCCCGTGCAAATGTTTTAAGTGTTTTCCCTGACGCTAGACAAGAGAGGGAGATCTCTAGCATTTGCTCGCGAGTATAAGTATCTTGAAAAATGGTCATTATTTATTTATGGGTATGCAAGCGAATGCTTACCTGCCGATGTCCCGGTAGCTTTCCTAGCTTGAGCCAACATGATACGAAATGGCTCATTGTGTTTAGCAGCAGCTTCCATCTTCTTGATCCGATTGTCCAATCGAAGGTTAGTTTGCGTCTGAGCGTCATTTGGGTAAAGGTGAACAGTTCGGCTGCGCTCCCATTCAAGAGCATTGATGGTGCTTTGAACCGTGGCACGACCGACAGTTGTTCCAGGAATTTCAATTCCTTCAGAAGAGCGCTGTAATTGAAGTGAGCTTTGGCTTTGAATCAGCCTTTGATAAATTGGCTTACCCTCGGTCGCTTCAACGTGTAGTTTAAGAACAACGTCACTTTGGCAGGTGTAATGGGCATCGCGGGAATACAATTGCGAGCCGGATTTTTCTGTAGGAGAGAAAACTCATTACCTTCCCACCACTTGATATAATCTTTCACGTAGATTTCATATTGCCGGCGGGTTGTGGTATCAGCTATCTTTTCTTTCACGACCTGGTCACGAGCGTCATACGAAATCAAGTTCATTTCCACAACCTCGATAGGAACCTCCGGTTGCGGAATTCCAGCGTTCAGCTCTCCAAGAGCTTGATTTGGTATGGATGGTTCAAACGTGAGAGGTTGAGTGGGGGGTTGAGTAGGGTCTGAGACAGGTGGGGAATCCTCGTTCGACATCTTGAATGGTGACAAAATACGGGGGGTTAAGTCAGTGAATAGAGGTATTTCGACAGACGCCTGGTATTTATTGACTGGGAAGGACGAGAAAATCAGTGAATGAACCAAGGGGACCATATTTTCAAAGGACAACTCACTTGGACCTGGACACGCTTCATTCGTCGCGTCGCGCGTTGAATGATGTCGACATGAAGTATTGGG